>CAUYRH010126599.1:0-30181 GCA_963574655.1 Perodicticus potto
CCTGGGCTCAAGTGAGTCTCCTGCCTCTGCCTCCCAAGTAGCTGGGACTACAGGCGCCTGCTACAACGCCCGGCCATTTTTTGGTTGCAGCCGTCATTGTTGTTTGGCAGGCCCAGGCTGGATTCGAACCCGCCAGCTCAGGTGTATGTGGCTGGCGCCTTAGCCCGTTGAGCCACAGGCGCCGAGCCAGAATTTCATATTTTTTGATGCTTTTATAGGTGGCATTTAAATTTTTTTAAGTTTCTTATTATTTGTCCAACACACAATTGATTTGTATATTGACTTTTTGATCCCATAACCTTACCAAACTTATTATCTAGAAACTTTAAAAATTTCTTAGGATTTCTTGTATAGATAGTCTTGTCATTTGTGTATAAATTTTACTTTTTCTTTTTTTTTTTTTTTCCATTCCTGAGATTATTTATTTATTTATTTATTTATTTTTTATGGAATCATAGCTGTGTACATTAGTTCAATCATGGGGTACAGTGTGCATGCCTCACATACAATCTGTTATATTTTCATCCGCCTGTTTCACATAACGTTCATGAGATTTTCTCGCTTACTGTGTGAAAACATTTGTGTTCTGCATTTAGTAGGTTTCTCCTTTTTCCTTTTTAATGTGGATGGCCCTTACCTTGTTTCTTGCCAGATTTCCTCTGTAGACCCTCTAATACAGCCTTGAGTAGAACTGTGAGGGCAGACATCTGGTCCTTATTCCTCATCTTTGAGGAAACCTTCATTCTTTTATTGTTCTTTAGGTTTTAGCCCCATCATCTTTTCCAGATTCCTTCTTGTTACTATCCTTTGTAGCAGCTTACTCTTTATCTTCCTAATCATACCATGATGTGTAATTATATATTATTATTTTTCTGTTTAATGTATTTTTTTTCCCTGTCTTCAAAAACCATCAGAAGGACCTTATCTATTCTGTTATCCTATATAGGATATTTTTTGAGGGCACCCTGAATAAACATAGTTCTCTCTCTCTTTTTTTTTGTAGAGACAGTCTCACTTTATCGCCCTCAGTCGAGTGCCATGGCGTCACACAGCTCACAGCAACCTCCAACTCCTGGGCTTGGGCAATTCTCTTGCCTCAGGCTCCCAAGTAGCTGGGACTACAGGCACCCACCACAACGCCCGGCTATTTTTCTGTTTTGCAGTTCGGCCAAGGCCGGGTTTGAACCCGCCACCTTCGGTATATGGGGCCCGATGCCCTACTCGATGAGCTACAGGCTCCGCCTCTCTTTGAACCTTTGTCATTGAGGCTGGAATGCAATGGTATAATCATATTTTACTGTAACCTCAAACTCCTGGGCTCCAGTGATCTTCCAACCTCATCTTCCCAGGTAGCTGAGACTACAGGTGCAAATCACCATGCCCAGCTAATTTTTAAATTTTTTATAGAGATACGGTTTTTCTGTGTTGCCCAGAATGGTCTTGAACTTCCTGCCTCAAGCGGTTCTTTCACCTTGGCCTCCCAAAATACTGGGATTATAGATATGAGCCTCCATACCTGGCCCAAATATACCTTGTTTTTGTTCTCTGGCTGACCTTTTTTTTTTTTTAATTATATAAGACATCATGGCATTCGAAAGTCTTTTAAATTAAACATCTAAGAATAGAAAATTAAAAATAACACCATATGAGTTCTTATTAATCTTGGAAATCATGAATCCTTGTATTCATTTATTTTCTCTTTGTTTTATCTTTTTTTTTTTAGAGACAGAATCTCACTTTGTCACCCTGGGTAGAGTGTTATGGCATCACAGCTCACAGCAACCTCCAACTCTTGGGCTTAGGTTATTCCCTTGCCTCAGCCTCCCAAGAAGCTGGGACTACAGGCGCCCACCCGGCTATTTTTTTGTTGTTGCAGTTTGTCTGGGGCCAGTTTTGAACCCACCACCCTCGGTATATGGGGCCTGTGTCCTACTCACTGAGCCACAGGCACCTCCCTCTTTGTTTTATCTTTGAACGAATCAATTTACTTATAAATAATTGTGCTATAAAAGCTAATCGCCCACAGTAAATGCTTTCATGGCTTTCAGTATAAACTTTAACGTTATAAAATATATTTTCATGAAAACAGATTTGTGGTTTTGAGAACTAACTTTAATACTTTTCTTTCTGTTTTTCCTTTTAGTTGCTGGAATATAATAAAGAATTTCTTTTCTTAATTTTACCTCCACTTTTCTACATTTTCCTAACAGATCTGATCAATCTTCATTATCAAATATGATAATAGGTTCTCAGGACTACTGTAAAGATGAATAAAAAGCTGAAAATGCATAATTTTCAGAGATACCATCGTTATACCAATATTTCAGATGAAACTTGGGAAGAGTTTAATCCTACGTGTGTCTAATGAAAAAAATCCAGACTGTCACATAGGTTCATTAAATTGGAGTCTTACAGTCATAGGTCATCTGGATAACAAAATGCTTCTGTGCCAGGTGTATATAAGATAGACAATATTGTCTGGGATCTGGTGAGAATGGATTAAAAATACATGGTATTTTTCCCTGAACACCTTCTGTATTCTATTTGTGTTTGAAAAGATTTGGTGTAAATGTCTTATTTTTGTCTTTTTGCTATCAAACACAATTATTAGTGTAGTTTTTGTAACTCATTTCTCGAGTTGCTATATAATTTTAATGTTTCTGTTTTTACTTACCCAAGCAAATAAGTATAAAAGCTTAGACTAACTGATTACTTGGTAAACATCCAGCTTCATAGTCTCCTTTATTTATTTATAAGTACATTATTTCAAGTTCCTTTAAGTAAAAAATATGAGGTGGCTTGTAAATTAATTCATTTATAGGGCATTAAAGAGGCTCTCTAATATAGGAATTCTGTATGAAGCATTTGCAGGGTGAATACTTACTTTTACATGTTGAAAATTTAGATATTTTATGATTTTCCTCAAATGAGATGTACTTTTAGTGTTGATACTTAAAGGTACTGATTTCTAAAACGTACATTTTTATAAAATTTAGTCATTTTACAGGATCTTGGGGAGAAAGGTTTTTTCATTAATTTAAAGCTTTATGTGTGAGCCAGCCTTTCATGGCCAAATTTTTAATTAGTAAGTTATTATTAGCATGTAATTAGAAATGTTTTTAGTTTCTCGGTGACTGTTCTACCAGTGAATGTAAGACTGAATTTTAAATATAGTCCATATTATGTTCAGACTTAATTGAATTTTGGTTATTCTGCTTGAAATATAGGTCATAAGTTAATGAATTTTTTTTTTTTTTTTTTGGAGAAAAAGTCTCATTATGTCGCCCTGGGTAGACTACTGTGGTGTCACAGCTCTCAGCAACCTCAAACTCTTGAGCTTAAGCGATTCTCTTGCCTCAGCCTCCCAAGTAGCTGGGACTACAGGCGCCTGCCACAGCACCCAGCTGTTTTTTCATTGTAGTTGTCATTGTTCTTTAGCAGGCCTGGGCCAGGTTTGAACCTGCCAGCTCCAATGTATATGGTTGGCGCCCTAATCACTGAGCTAAGGGCACCAAGTCTTTTTTTTGAGACAGAGCCTCAAGCTGTCACCCTGGAGAGAGTGCCGTGGCATCCCAGCTCACAGTAACCTCCAATTCCTGGGCTCAAGCGAGTCTCCTGCCTCTGCCTCCCAAGTAGCTGAGACTACAGGTGCCCGCCACAATGCCCAACCATTTTTTGGTTGCAGTCGTCATTGTTGTTTGGCGACCTGGGCTGGATTCGAACCCGCCAGCTCAGGTGTATGTGGCTGGCGCCTTAGCCCGTTGAGCCACAGGCGCCGAGCCATGAATATCCTTATTTTATTCCCACCGTAGGAAATACTCTCTTGTAATTAGTATAAGTCGTTACCATTGTTAACAACAACAGCAACAACAAAGCTCACATAAAATAAACCAAATTTTCTTTATGCCTCACAGATGTATCTTGTGATTTTCCCAGAAGGTACAAGGTATAATCCGGGACAAACAAAAGTCCTTTCAACTAGTCAGGCATTTGCAGCTCAACAAGGTAAGTAAAAATTCAACTATATTTGAACAAAAAACTTTTAAAGATAATGACTTTTTTAGTTTTGTTCCCAGAGAAGATATATATGTTTTACAACATTTGAATGGATGCATATATTCATTATTTGAATGAATGCATACATTATTTCTCAGAAAATGGAGTTTCTTCTCCTTAATTCATTTGTAAGCTGTTACGTGTGTCTGAGAGATTAGTGGTATATTAAGTGCTTGTTAAAATGCATACTTCTGTGCTGTGGATTATGTTATAGTCTTATCTAAGGCTTAAGTGTATTTTTTTTTGAGACAGAGTCTTATTGTGTCACCTTCAGTAGAGGGCCGAGGCGTCACGGCTCTCAGCAACCTCAAACCCTTGAGCTTAAGTGATTCTCTTGCCTCAGCTTCCCAAGTAGCTGGGACTACAGGCGCCTGCCACAACACTCAGCTATTTTTTTTTTTTTTTTTTTTGTAGTTGTCATTGTTTACTAGGCCCTGGCTGGGTTCGAACCCTCCAGCCCCACTGTATGTGACTGGCACCCTAGCTGCTAAGCTACAGGCACCGAACCCTCAAAGCAACTTCCACCTCTTGGGCTTAGGCAATTCTCTTGCCTCGACCTCTTAAGAAGCTGGGACTATGGTACCCAACACAACGCCTGGTTATTTTTTGTTGCAGTTTGGCCAGGGGCCAGGTTCAAACCTGCCAACCTCAGTATATGGGGCCAGCGCCCTACTCTTTGAGCCACAGACACCGCCTGATAAAGTGGAATTCTTACAGAGTTCTTGGCAAGGAAGATAAGCACATGTACACGAGATTATTTATAACAATACATTTTTAAAACGCTAGTTTGAGGCTTGGCGCAGTGGCTGACGCCTGTAATCCTAGTACTCTGGGACTCCAAGGTGGGTGGATTGCCAGAGCTCACAGGTTTGAGACCAGCCTGAGCCAGAGCAAGATCCCGTCTGTAAAAATAGCCGGGTGTTGTGGCAGGTGGCTGTAGTCCCAGCTTCTTGGGAGGCTGAGGCAAGAGGATAGCTTGGGCCCAAGCGTTTGAATTGCTGTGAGCTATGGTATCATGGTACTCTACGGAGGGTGACAAAGTGAGACTCTGTCTCAAAAAAAAAATGCTAGTTTGTTTATTTTGCTCCAGGCACACACACCTCCAATCCAGGAATGGCTCAGAACAGGGGTGCCCTCTGACTTCCTCTCCCTTCTCTGAACCTACTCTAGACGTCATAGTCTGGCATTTCAGTTACTCTTCTGCAGTAGCAGTGTCTCTGTGGTCCTTCTCACATTTAGAAGATAAAATGCTGTCCTTCAATCTTACATTTTCCCCCTTCTCCACCCACACCTTCATTAACAGCCAAAACTTTCTGGACCTGAACTTTGGTTGTGTCTACTTTTCAGTTGTTAGTCAGCTCTCAATTTATTATGATCTTGATGCCGGAATGTCAGGCTCTTGGTCTCGGCGATTCAAAGAAGGAATCGACGGACCACAAGAGTAGTGGTAAGTCAGGATTTATTTATAAGAAAGGAAAATTAGAAGTATAAGAAAAACCAGACCTCCAGGCAAAGAGGACCCAGGAAGGGAACAAGCTCTCCTGTTCCCTCTCTGAGGTCCAGCCGAGGTCTGCTTGGAGAGGAACAAGCTCTCCTGTTCTCTCTCTGAGGTCCAACCAAGGTCTGTCCCTGAGCTCTCTGCTCAGGGGTTTAGATAGTCCCAGGGAGTTGTTTTGCCGGAACTTCTTAGTGCGTGGGTCTTCATCAGTTACAGCCAGCTGTCTAATGAAGACACAGGCCCTGGAAACTGACATGACATTGAACAGTCAGATGTGCAGGAAGAGAAGACAGCAAGGCGCCATCCATGAAATGTACCAGCAAGAAGAGCACGGGAAGGAGACAGCAAGGTGCCAGTGTCCGCCCTTCCGCAAGCTGGTTCCTACATCTGCCACAGCATCAGCGCCGCCAGGGCCAAGGCAGCAGTTGTAGGGCTGCCTTGTCCTGCATCACCGGCATAAAAAACAGTCACAGAGACCAATGGAATGGAATATAGAGCCCAGAAAAATTAACATCTCTATACAAAACTTACCTGAGACAACGTTGCCAAGAACATAAAGTAGGAAAAACATAGTCTCTTCAAAAGTGTACTGGGAAAACTGAATATTCTTCTTTTTTTTTAGACAGAGTCTCACTATTATCTATGTCACCCTCAGTGGAGAGCTGTGGCTTCACAGTTCACAGTAACCTCAAACTTCAAACTCTTGAACTTAAGCAATTCTCTTGCCTCAGCCTCCCAAGTAGCTGGGACTACAGGCGCCCATCAAAATGCCTGGCTATTTTGTTATTGTTGTTGCAGCTGTCATTGGTGTTTAGCTGGTCTGGGCCAGGCTCGACTCACCAGCCTCGGGGCTTGTGGCCGGCGCCATAGCACTGTGCAGGGGCACTGAGACAAAACTGAATATTCTTATGTGGAAGAATAAAACTAGACCACTGTCTTACATACATATACAAAAATCAAATCAAAATGGGTTAAAAACTTAAATCGAAATCTGGCATGATGAAATGACTAAAAATATTAAGGAAATGCTTCATGCCATGGTGATCACTCAGATCACCGAGCTGAACTGGAGGACCTGCTACCTCCACCTTGGTGATGTTGCTGTGGTGGCAGCTGGCAGAGGAACCAGCAGGCTGGAGGACAGGCAAGGAGGGGGGCTCCCACCTCTACCCCCACCGGAGGTTCCAATCCCCAAGGGGCCGGACAATTGCTGAGGAGACACCTGGTACCTTGGTGTCTCCTTCACTTTGCCCTTTGACTAAATACAGAACCCCTGTTTCCTATCCCTAGCTCAATTTCATGTAAGTTTCCTAGACCTCAATTCCAAGAATGGACCATGTCCATTATTAATACTTTCATTCACCTTGCCCCAGCGGAAGAGACTGTGTCCATTATTAATACTTTCATTCACCTTGCCCCAGTGGAAGAGACTGTGTCCATTATTAATACATTCATGCACTTTGCCCCAGCAAAGAGACTGTATCCATTCATCAATACATTCATTCACCTTGCCCCAGTGGAAGAGACTGTGTCCATTCATTTCCTGGCCTCATATAGAAGGAACCCATGCACCTATATATACCCCTAGACAAAGAGCCCAGAGAGGGATGGAGAGAGAGAGAGAGAGCTTTTCTCTCCCAATTTGGGTTTTCTCTCCCATCTGGAAGCTTTAGTGTTTTGTTGTGTTTTTTTTTTTTTTTGCTGTTTTTGGCCAGGGCTGGGTTTGAACCAGCCACCTCTGGCATATGGGGCTGGTGCCCTACTCCTTTGAGCCACAGGCATTGCCCTGTTTTTGTATTCTTTTCTGTAAATAAATTCTGTCTTACCACTGATCTGTGGTCCGTGGAGTTATTCTTCAAATAATGGAGACCAAGAACCTGAAACACCAGCATCAGTAGGCAATTATTTCTTGAGGAATAAATACTCCCAAACAACAAAAAAGGTAAAATTTGACAAGTGGAATCACATCAAATGGAAAAGTAGCTACTCAGAAAAGGAAACAATCAGCAGAGGAAAGAGATAACCCACAGAATGAGAGAAAATATTTGTAAACTAGCCATCTGAAACAAGGGATAATAATGAGAATATATAAGGATCTCCAATAACTTAATCAGAAAAAGTTAAATAATCTAACTAAAAAGGGGGGAAAGGATCTGAGTAGACATTTCTCAAAAGAAGACATGGAAATAGTGAGCAACTATATGAAAAACGCTCAACATCATTACTCATGAGAGAAATGCAAACCAATACTACAATGAGTACCATGGCACCCCAGTTAAAATGGCTTTTATTAGCAAGATGATACTGGACAAGTGGCGTCCCAGCCAGCTCGGTGGAGCTGGGGGTTGGGGGCGGACCAGCTGCCTTGGAGGTGTTGGTGCAGTAGCAGTGAGCAGAGGAACCAGAGGGCTGGAGGAGAGGCATGGGGGACTCACAGGAGGTTCTGATAGCCAGAGGGGCCAGACAACTGGTGGGAAACACGAGCACGTTAGGTTTCCCCTCCCCTGCCCTTAAATTTGAACAGTGAACCCCCATTTCCCAGGCCTGGTCAATTTCATGAAAGTTTCCCAGGCCTGGGAATGAAAGGGATTTTAGCCATTCATTCACCTCCCAGACATACTAAATGTCACTACAGAGGGTCTCAGACTGCTAAATGTAGCTACTGAGCCCCACTAAGTGTAACTACAGAGGGCCCCATGTGACTATATATACCCCTAGACAAAGAGCCCACAGAGACAGACTGAGAGAGAGAGCTTTTCTCACCCCACTTGGGTTTTCTCTCCCTGCTGTGGGACTCTGCCTTCTGTATCCTTTTCTGTAAATAAATCCTGTCTTACCACCCATCTGTGGTCCGCAGATTCATACATCCAATCCGCGAGAACAAGAACCTACTGAAGAGGATCTTCTATATCAAAGACAGGCAATAATGAATGCTGGTGAGGATGTAGGAAAGGGGAACCCTGGACACTGTTGGTGGCAGTGCAAATTAATGCAACTGCTGTAGGGAATAATATGAAGGCTTCTCACAAATCTAAAAATAGGCCTACCCTATGACCCAGCAATCCTACTGGTGGGTATACATCCAAAGAAGGGGAAATCAGTATATTGAAAAAATATCTGCCTGCAGTCCCATATTTATTGGAGTACTATTCACAATATTCAAGATTTGGAATCAACCTATTGTCCATCAATGGATGAGTGGATAAAGAAAATGTGTGTGTTTTTGTCTGTGTGTGTAGTATAAAATGAAATATTATTCCACTCTAAGGAAGAATAAAATCCTGTCATTTACAACAATGTGAAGAGGAGTGGAGAGTTTTGTGTTAAGAGAAATAGCAAGCACAGAAAGATGAAATTTCATGTGTTCTCATTCATTTGTGGGAACTAAAATTTGAGGCAATTGATCTCATGTTGATAGACAATAGAATGATGGTTACTAGAGGCTAGGAGGTTAGAGAGGAGGGGTCATAGAATGTGAATGATTAATTGGTTCAAAAATACAGTTAGAATTTAGATACAATGAATAATATTTGATAGCGCAACAAAGTAACTGTAATCAAGATAAGTTAGAGTACACTTTCAAATAACTTAAAGAGTACAATTGGAATATTCCTAACACAAAGATAAATCTCTAATGTCATGGATATCCCAAAAGCATCGATTTGATTAATTCACCATGTGCCTGTATCAAAACATCATATGTACTCTATAAAGACATACAACTATTATGCACCCAAGACAATTCAAAATAAAATTTAAAAATCATTTAAAACTTTCTAAGTTACGTTTTTATTAAAATAAAATGGATTACAAAATCTTTTTCTGAAAACTTGTTGGTGATTTCATTTTGTCTTATATCATGTACTGATTCTACATAAAAAGTAATTATTGAAGCCTTTTTTAAGTCATATAAAATGTTACTATTTTCAAAGTAAATGTCCTTTATAGAAAAAGCATATCATTGCCCCATGTAACATTTGTATTATGTGAATCTCTCTCCAAATGAGAAAATGATTTCTATCTGAACACTTCTTTGTTAGAATTTCATTATTTGAGAATACCAGTGAAATGAAATTATAGAGCAGTAATACTCAAAACAGGTCTCTCTGTATAACAAATATTTGCAGATGACAAAAGCTGACAGTAAAGTATGAATCTTAATAATTGGAAAAACATTATAAATTTTACAAGGCAAAATGTATTTGTAAAGCTGACCTCATTCTTGGTATAGCAAGAAATGGTAGCCAAATAGCCATAAATAAAAACGGGGCATTGACTTGTGGAAAGTCCTACAGTATCACACACAGGCACACACACACACTTCCAGGACTCAAAGCTGCTTTCCTCCATACTTCATTATTCTCTGAAATGTACAACCACTGAAAATTTGTTGCACTGAGTTGTCAAAGAATATCTAATAAATATTTCAGAATTTCCCAGGAATTTTTAATTACATCTAAGAATAAAGAAAATGTAGAGAATTTGACAAATTTACATGTGTGTGTTTGTTTTTAAGCCATCTATGAGGAAACTTTTGTAAAAATTTGAGAGTTCCAGGGTGGCACCTGTGGCTCAAAGGAGTAGGGGGCCAGTCCCATATACCAGAAGTGGCAGGTTCAAACCCAGCCCTGGCCAAAAACTGCACAAAAAAAATTGAGAACTCTAGTCTGTTCTGTGGAATATGATAGCTCATAATGACTTTGTCATAGATTATATTTTCTTCTCATTCTAGAGCAACCACTTGATATATACAAAGTTTTTGTTTTTAATTTTATGTTTCTGAATCACAAAATTTGATCTCCAGCTCATATTTCTCCCCCAAACTTCTGACGTCAACTTCACTGCCATACCTTTGGGGAAGCTCTCTTGATACCATATTGACTAAGCTTCCTTAATGGCATTTTTCTAGAGCACTAGACATCTTCTCCACTGAACTTATCAATTAGAAGTTATAAGTTAATTTTTATATTTACTTGATTTATGAACTCATAGCCATTCTTCGAGCCAAGTAGCAACAAAACTATTGGGTGTAAGTGTCCCTGCTTTCTTTTCCCCTAGTTTTTATCTGCCACTCCAAGCACATTGTCTGAGACACAGTAAGCACTTAGAAATTTTTTCTATACACTTTTTAATTATTTTCTTTATTAAATCATAACTGTGTACATTAATGCATTTATAGGGTGTAGTGTGCTGATTTAATATACAATATGAAATGCTTATGTCAAACTGATTAACATATCCATCACCTCGCTTACTTATTTGTTGTAGTAAGACAATTAGACTCTTTTCTTAATAGTTTCAAAAAGTACCATTGCATTATGCACATTGGGTGAGGTCCCCCCAAATACCCTCCTCGTCCTGGACTCCCCGCTGCCTTCCCCTCTCCCTCCGTTTCCCTCCTACTTTCTGGCTTATAGTTAAGTTTTACCATTTGTATGAATGTATACGTGATTATATATTGATTTCATAGTAGTACACTTTTTCCAATTCTATATAAAACGAAGCACTATTTTTTCAAGCTCTTAAAAGTATGACTGTTGGGGTCATGTCCCAGGAGCAGGGTCCACTAAGACCTGTGGAAACTGGCAGCGACCGACTGAAGAAATACAGAGTTAGAAATGGCGGTAAAGAAAGAGACATGGAGGCAGCACCTGTGTCTCGCAGGAGTAGGGCACTGGCCCTATATGCCGGATGTGGCATGTTCAAACCCAACCCAGGCCAAGAACTTCAAAAAAAGAAAGAAAGAAAAGAAAGAGACACGAGACATAGAGTAGAATTAAAGGTGGGAACTCAGGAGTCTCTTCTCAGTTTGTGGGCTTCTGGAAATGGCCCCGAGTGTTTGCTCTACTCTGCTTTTATTGAAGTCTGTTTGCCCAGAGGGTAAGATGAGGGAGGGAACAAAGACGCCAGCAGTTTCTCTGATTGAGCATATCAGCTCCTATTGTTACTATGATTAACCTTAAGTGTAGCCTTGAGCAATCTGAAATCTGAGCCTTGTATTGGGAGAGCCTCCAACTTGAGATCACACACACAGATTTCTAGGGAGGTGTTAAATGACCCTAGTTCCCTATGGAATAAAATACTACTGGCATTAATCTCCTCTGAGGAATTTTTGGGAGGGAAGCATTTTCCTCCCATCACCACCCCAAAGGATCTTCCTCTGCAATAAGGGACATAAGCTCTTCTGCTCATATATCAGGGCTCAAGCTACTCCTTTGATCTCTGCCCCAGGCAAATGCAAATCTCCACAGTGGGTATCTGCTTTCCCTGTTTACTAAGCAGAAAATGGCCCAGTTAAATGTGTCTTTCTAGGTCTTAGCCATAGACTCTTCTATAACCATTTTTCCTCAGAGTGCTCACAGACCCTGCAGGGGTATTTGTAAGCTGTATCCTCAACAGACTAGAATTTCAGAAAAGCCAAGAAGCTCGCTAGCAATTGCTAGCTTAAA
Source organism: Perodicticus potto (assembly GCA_963574655.1). NCBI lineage: Eukaryota > Metazoa > Chordata > Mammalia > Primates > Lorisidae > Perodicticus > Perodicticus potto. The sequence continues at coordinate 12,004 of CAUYRH010126599.1, forward strand.
TGTAAAATAGTTGACTTTTCTTTTTTCTGACAAACTCAGCTTACTTTTTAATTTTCCTCTTTTTCTGGGGGTGCTTTCCCTTGCCAAGAATGGGGTCTTTGGCCCCCATTCTCCCTGCATATGACAATGGTACTTTTATACGGATAGCTACTTTCGGTAGCAGAGACATTTTAACAATGTTGATTCTTCCCAGCCATGAGCATGGTATGTTTTTCCATTTGTTAAATTAATTACTCAAGCTTGCTTTTTATCAAATCATGTTTGAAGGAGGCAGTAAGAAATTTTCATATGGAAAAACTACAAAGCATGTTTTATTTATCGGCAAGTTAGTGAATAATAAAATTAATAAAGTACAAATTAATAAATTTATTTTAATAATTTATAATTTAACACAGCATAATATTTCACAAACAGGCCTTCCTTTATTGTGCACACTACATAGTATTACAAATAAATAGTGTCCCCTTTTCACCTACTTATTATAATACTCTTTAAAATGTTGCTTTGGAGCTCCTCCCATTGTTAGAATGAGATTTTCTGCCTGAGGCCGTCCTAGGCATTCAACCCCAGTTTAAATGACCATATATCCACCAAAAATTGGCTCTGCCTATTCCAGAATAGCACAGTTGTCTGATCTACACTTGTCTCATTTGATTTCCCAAATTATTGTTTTAGAGATTTGCACAACGAATAATACCCAGAATAACAATACCAAGACTGATCATTACAAAGATCTGACAATTAAGTTTACAAACTCATCCCAGAAAAAGTTCTACTTACCTCGCTCCTGAATATCACATGGTTACCTGTGAAGTACTCTCCTTGGGAAGCTATGTACAACACAAGCATCTAGGCTACCCGTCTAAGCAGTTTGGAATTCTTTTTAAAATGACTATCGGAGCTGTCATTGTAAGAGGTTCATGAACTTGCCACTGTGTGTTTAGATTGGCAACAGTGTACAAACAAATTATATCTGTGTCTCACAGCTATGCTCCTGTCAGTGTGAGGCGGTGTCTTGCTGAATAGTATTCATTGTTGTTGTTGCATATCTGTTTGTGCCATATGACAACAGTTGTAACTGTCATTCCAGAAAATGAGTTTCAAAATTTTTTTGAAGGGTGGACTAGGCACTGGCATTAGTGAACAGCTTCCCAAGGGTAGTACTCCAAAAGTGACGGTAGTGATATTCAGCAAAGAGATATGTACCACTTTGTTCTAAGATGAGTTCAGGAACTTAATTGTTAGAATTTATATGTTGGGAAAAAATAAAAGTAAACTTGAAGATGTTTTATAATGTGATCTTGTTTAAAAATCAAATCTCATTTGAATAAACACCAATTCAAAAGCCAAAAGTAATTAAAACCAGGAAAATTTCTAACATTCATGTTTGAGTAATAGAAAAGAGAGAGTACTACATTGCTAGTGTTTAATGGAATATTTTAAAATCATAGGAACTCGTAAAATGAATCTTCTCTCTCAATGCTATTCACTTCTTTGCCTCTTTCTGCACATTTTGCTTCTCGGATATTCGCTCTCCTTGTCAAAAAGCCCCTCAAACCTCCTTTAAGACTTTGACCAACCAAAAAATAGTTTGGCTGGCAATAAGATACCTTTGGGTAGTATTATGTTTGGTTTTAAACTGTCAAAAAATTTTCACAAAACAATGCCACCTCTTATGACAGTTTTATTTAAAAAATGCTTCTTTTTTGACAGACAAGACAAGAAAATTGGAACATGAGTTATTTTATTTTGAGACTATTGGTGAGTTTCAATTTGAATATTGATATTAAATATTGCTTTAGATCAAGGATAGCAACTTGCAAAACAGTGAGAATTTTATTATTATTCCTTTACCATCATCATGTCCTGGGGCTTTTTTAAAACCACTGGCGTAGTTTTGAATAGTCTTTTAAAAATATATTTCTTACTTAACCCTAATCATATGCATGATTATGGACTATGACAAGATGACCTTAACTGACAGGGAGTTGATACTAACTTTTCCCATGGCAAAATATTTTAAGCTAATATACATATTATTAATGTTGAGTGCAAAGGTCTTGGCAGAATAATAATCGAAGCAAACACAGAAAAAATTGCCAGTTTCAAGTCATTGGCTAGGTAAAGAATACAATCTATCCAATTTTACAGGTTGCCTGAGTTCATAAACATTGAGATGCAATCAAGAATTATTTCCAAAAAGTGTTCATTCACTTTTATAAAGTACTATGAACAGTTCATGAACTTTTGGAGAAGAATTTTATGTTCAAAAGCATGTCTTTTTGCCACATATTTTGATAAATGATGCATTAAAAAAGAGAAACATCAAAATACTACAAAGGACCAGTTTCACAGCCATAAGAAGACCAGCTAGAATAGTTCAGTAAAACTCATGCATCTCAGAAAATGGTAAATACATTTAACATTTTGCCTGCTAAAAAATACTGTCAGCATCCTAGGCTTTTTCAGTCTTTTCATGTTTTCAGTGGCATGTGTTTTTATTATCTCAACAACAAGAGGAAAATAACAAACTTATTTAAGCATCTGTGACTATTCTTTAAATGTCAAAAATTTCTCTAGTAGTATAAATTATTATATCTTTCTGAAATATGTTTAATACTAAGCCCCTATTTCTTAACACAATATACAATGAATATATTATACATTCATATATATACATGAATAAAAATTTAAAATTTTTATTATAATTTGTGTGTGTTAAAATTTGATATACGTATTGAGTAAAATATGAACTTTTAAATTTATACATATTTGCAATTTATAATTTTAAAAAGAAATTCTATTTCTCTGTTCATATTTGGAAGTATTTGTTGGACTATGATTAGTGAACAAGACTTTAAACTATGACAAAACAAGTTTTGATTATACATATAATACATGCGTGTGTATATATAATTATAATAAAAAGAATTGCAACTAAAACATTGTGATTGGCTAAATAAATATTTATTTATACAAACTATCTTAAATTCAGAAAAAAACAGAGAGAAGTAGGCACTGAATATTCCACACTTTCAGGTGGAAAATCTTAGGCATGACAGGAAATAAGAAATAGACAAGCAAAAATAATATTAAAAATACTAAAAGCACTTTAAAAAGTGCCCTTAGTTCAGGCTTAGAAAATTGTTTTTCTTTCTCTAATGGCTCTTTGGTCATTCTCATCATAATCTACCACATGGGCTTTCTGTGAAGATTAAATAGATATAAAATTATTAGCACAGTATTTTACAGTCAGTAAAATAGCTTTCCTTATTAGCATTATTGGTATTATGTGTATAATTTTTGATAAAATATTTTTGGTCATTTTTTAAATCAAATAATCAAATATCTAGTGTACTCTAATTTTTAGGATGGTCAAAGCAAGTCAAGGGAAAATGCATTCACATTTAGTGGTCTTTTATTAAATATCTGCGGTTTCTTGTATAAACAACTGTGACAATCACTGCGGTCATATTCTTGGTTTTTCTTTAGCATTTAGTCACATGCTTAGCATTTGATTATTTCGTTAATCCCAGATCTCATTGCAAGGCAATCTCATATTACCCAAGGGAATAAGTCAGAATATCAGTATGAATTTTGGGGGGTGGGAGGGACTGCCTTAAAAAAGTACAACAACAAAAAAGAATTTGTTCTTTCTCACTTCAAGGAGGTATAAAAGTAGACTTCCAGAATTAGAATAGTCGCTATTCTAACATAGTATCAGGGACACGGCCTCCTTCATTCTGTCTGTTTCATCCATATTAGTCTGTGCCTTCTATCCAGAAGGTTAAAGAGTGAAAAATGGAGCTGCTGACTTCTCTCCTGAAGGTCAAGTGGTCACAAATGAAACAGGGAAAAAAGAGGATGAAAAGGCAGAGGAGACTCCCTCAGAGCTGACTCAGGAACCAACCTATCCCAGGGAGTCCCGGAAATCATTTCAAGTTATTTTTTCCCTTAACTATTTTCAATAGTCGTCTGTACTATAAAGGAAGTTTGAAAATGAAATAATTTCACTGAATACATTGACTACTCGTATAAATTCATGGGTTTGTTACTAAGAAAAACAAAAACACCAAAATTAATAGTGGCCACTAGATATTTTGTCAAAGCAAAGAAGAAATGTCAGAAAGGATTTTTGCATAGAGGCAAAACTTGTACAGTACAGGCAGCTTTTCTATAAAAAGATTCATGACACTGTTCTGCTTAAGAGAATTCCATAGAAATTGCAAGAGAGGCTTCTCACACTCTGCCTGCTTTAATTTATTTCTTTGCTGAGTTTAGCAACCTGTGGCATTTGGGAACAGAAGATATGACATGTGTATCTGTGAATCTGTGAATAAAGGTGGCAGTGCAAGTAGTAATTATTTTAAAATTATGTAATCAGCTAAAAATTTTACTTTTGTACACTGGAGATATGTCTTAAGTGTTACTGTATGAGGTTGTGATTTGCTTGATGATAACTGTATGTTTTGCTTTGCTTAATGATATAGGACTTCTCATTTTTAACGGATCCATATACAGAACGTATGAAGACAGCTCAGATGCCCTGTTCAAACATTTTCATTAACTGATGCTCCTGTATATACCCTCCATCAGGTTGTGATGGAAGAATGTTCAAATGCTTCTGGGTTCATTTCATTTTATTTTGTTTTTCAACCATTGATTTGCGCAGACTTGGAATCTAAAAAAATTAATAGTTTCTTTATCAAGGACTTTTTTGTTTTTATCGAATTTCAGTTATACTCTTTGGTTCTGTATTCTCACACAACCTTCTGAATAAGAACATTTTTCAAAATCTTTGTATGTCTTGCTGGTAGCTCTATTCCTCGATCAGGCAGCAAACAATGTTTACCATGTTGTTATAGTAATGTGACTGATACGACCAATCTATTATTTAAAAGTTACTACAGTTGTTACTAGAAGAATGAAATTACCCTTTACGTCCTGTCTTTCTAGAGAGACAACAAGTGTGAAAACGACTGTAGGCTACATACTTTTTCCATTGCTCATTCTCGGTCACTAAAAAGACAAACGCATCTTTTTAGTGACTTTCATGTGCCCAGTGGTTTGCACTGTAGGCATATGACAGTGAACCAGAGAGACAAGTTCCCTACGCCTCAGGGCTTATATTCTAGCTGTGGGGAGAATAAAATAAAAGTAAGCAAATATTTAGACAAGATCATCTGGATTAGTGACAAAAGAAAAAGAAAGTACCAAAAAATGAGTCTGGAATTCTTCGGGTTAGAGGTTCAGGAAAGGCTTCGTAAGAGATTAACATTTGAGATGACATCTGATTTCAATGGAGAAGCCACATGCAAAAGTTAGAAAGAGGATTTTTCTAGGCAGAGCAAATAGGAAATACAAAGGGGAAGGAATTCACTACTTTCAATAAACATAAAGAAAGCCAATGTGGGGCCAGAGTCATGAGTAAGCAGAAGAGAAGTGCAAAGTGGGAGCAGGGTGGTGGTTTGTTGAGATGTGTGACTGCTTAAGTGAAAATAAAAGTTAGTGAAGAATGTTAATAAGGTTTTGTATAAATTGATTTTTTTTTTGGAGAGAGAGAATCTATCCTTGTTGCCCAGGCTAGAGTGCTGTGGCAGCAGGCTAGCTTGGAGCAAGCTGAAATTCTTGAGTTCGAGCAGTCCTCTTGCCTCTGATTCTCAAATAAGTAGGACTACAGTTACCCACCACAATGCCCATCTAATTTTTTTTCTGTTATTTTTAGTAGATACAGGGTCTCACCCTTGCTGAGGCTGGTCTGGAACTCTGGAGCTCAAGTGACCCTCTGGCCTCCCTCCCAGAGTGCAAGGATTAGTGGCATGAGTCACTACACCTAGTCTTAAACTGATTATTAACTAGGTCATTTTGGATTAGTAAATTATAAACTTCGGATGTGACTTTAAGTAGTGAAGGGAACAGGTGCATGATATGGTCTGTGGCTAGAATGGTTTATACCTTTTGGTTGTTTCATGGTGTATGTGCTGAGAGAAGAATCGTCAGACCAGTCTTATAATTCTCAGTGCCTGAGTCCCTGTTGCTGGGAAGAGGACCATCTAGACCACCGAGAGCCACACTGAGGATCATGTGATGTAGAGAGATGTCTTCAGCTGCAGAGAGAGAGACAGGAAGAGGAAACTGAGCCATCTAACTTGAGTGTGTCTGTCTTGACTGAGCTGAGAAAATAAAGACAGCAAGGCCACTAACTGGGGGGCCTGAAGCACGTCAGTAGAATCCCAATCCTTTCCGATAATGTTCAACTTTATCAGTCTCATGCTTCTACAAAACAGTACAGTTGAGAAATCGCTCAAGCTTTGGGGGAGCTCTGGCACTGCTGGCTACCCAGACCTTCCTTTCACCTATGACTCAGATAAGATTCATGAATGACTCCTGCTTTTACTACAACAAGCCTAGACAATGGATCTCCACGCCCCATTCTTTGGGTATAAATGATGAGCTGAAGTTTGTCCCCCTCCGACCAAGCTGAACGAAACACATACTAGCTGACCAAAGGAGAGAAGGTGTGCCCGGGCTTCTCACCCAGGCTTCCCTCCTTCTCCAGGCCCCAGAAACTTCAACCCTTTTTGTTTACCAGACTGTTGAACAAAATAGCCCCTCCCAGGAATTGGCTGGCCTACCATCGGAAAAAATAGGCCCTGATCAACTGTCCCGTCTTACCAGCAGGCATCCGATTCCCCCACCTGGTTACTTCTAGCTTCATTTACTCCTCCCTGAAGAAGAGAAGTCTCTTCCCCACACCATCTGACGCACTTGCAAAGCTGCCTGTAAGTTCACTAATATGAAAAATAATCCCCTGCTCCAATGACCAGAGTCCTCCTGCTTTATCACAATAATCTTCCTCCGTTTATTGAAATAGTTTTTTTGAATGAAGTTCTTCCTTAGTGACATCTGAAATGGTTTTCCTTTAACAGGACACATCAGATTAGATTGAGAGAAAAATGTTAGACTTGCTTTCTCATTAATATCTCCAAATCATGAAAGTCTTTTCCTCATATCTCTAACGTCAACTGTAAGAGGAAAACGAAGAAGCCTTAAAGTTCAATTATGATCCCAAAGCTCCAACTTCAACCTTAATATCCTGTTTTGTTTATTAGGTTGGACTTTGTTTTAATTGGTTTTGCTAAAATTATGTTTCCCATTGTTTTTTCTAAACCTGAAAGGTTTGTTATGAGAAGAAGGCCAGTCAAAAAGAAAGTTTAGAGAATTAAATAAAATGCATGCTGCCTGAACATTAGAGTGTCATGTGAGTACATTTATAAAGCAGCTAACCATATAAATCGTGGAACCTGAAAATTAGACCTTTCCTTCTCAGCCTTTGTTCCTTTGTTTCTTACTTTACAAATCTTTTCTTGAATCTTTCAACCTAGCCACTTATAGATTTTACTTATCCTGTTGTATTTTCAATTTTCTTTTTTTTTCCAAATGGCTTAAATACCTTATCTTTTTAAGATAATTACTCACTACTGATAAAAGTGGGGCTCAATGCTGTTCCCTGTAGAAAATCATTTTATTCATTTAATAAAGAAGTCTATTGGATATTGCTCCATTCTGGTATTTTCCTTTTAATAACATCTGGCAACAGGAAAAATTATTTTGTATATTTGATTTGGGATTTTTTGTCAGATTATATTTTGCCTATTTTCTTTTAGCAGTGAGACTGCTATCCACTTTTTAATTATTCTTAAATTGTTTTTAAATTATTTGCAAAAATTTGTACTTTGAAATTATTTCTAATTTTCTATATTTTTATAGGAACAAAAGTCATATTTTTCTTTTAGTTTTGTGATTGAAAGACTTTTAGGATCCAGTATGAAATTGAACCAATTTCCTAGATATTTCTTGCTCAAAAATGTTAGAGTGTAAGCTGATTTGATAATATATTTACAACACTATTTGCTCAGCTAAATTCTTTCCAAGCCCTGTAGATTGTCCTTGATCTACAGAAGCACTCTTCTTGATTATTTATGAATGTTATTTACACAGTATAATGTGACGGCAATGCCAAGCAAGCTACTTTACAGTAGGTTAAACTCTACAGAGAGAATATATTTCTAAAAGTTCAATCTTGACAGGCATACATTATACAGGGACAAATGTCAGGCATGAGATAATTCATGCTGGTAATTATTTTAAAAGAGCAGGGAATAGAACATTATTGTTACAGAAATTCATCAGGAGAAGCTTGATTTTTAATAGATGATGTAGAACTATGAAATGATTGAGGATAGAACGTTAAAATCTTCACAGGCAAAGGAAACAAAGTGGATGGTCCAAAGGAAGCCTGGGTCTGATTGTTGAGGCAGGGAGAAGTCATGTTGAGATGAGGGCATGAAGGAGGCAAAGTCTTTCTTCAGAAGCATTGACAGGTGTGTGTGCAGGGCTGTACAAAATGACTTAATGAAGAGGAAAAGGAAAGGACAGTCAAGGGGAAAACACATTCTTATCAGAAAACGAAAGTTACTAAGAATATCTGTAGAATTCACACAATGTCTATGCCTATTAAAATTGCACAGTGTAGCCCATCAAATGTGGTTCGATTTGTAAAATAATTTTAGGCAATGGAAATTTTTGCAAAGAAACAAAAACATTGCCCATGATTTTCCCACGCTCACTGAGGGAATGTATGAAACCACGAACCAATGGCACAGCTCAAGCTTTGATCTTTTCAGAAGATGATCTTTTCTCCACCTATTAATCTTTTTTAGAAATATTCACCTGGAGAGGAAAAATGCTTTTTCTTCCATCACAAAAGAGACAAGCCTTTGTAATCCAGGCTTTGTTCTTCACAATGTGGACTTGTATAATATACAAAGAATTCTCTCTGAAGCCCGTAAACAAAAGGACGCCTTGCTGTACACAAGTTATCTGTTTAACTAAGAGCCCTTTCTTCTCCTTCTTTGTCCTGATTTAAAGTGTTCCAGCATGCAACAAAATAATATCCAACCACGGTAACAATTGGCTGAGGATTCCCACAGAGAATTTTATATTAAAATAGTCCACAAAATCATATTGGAAATTAGCTAAAGATTATTTATTTATTTTTCTCCTTAAAAATATCAAAATAAATGAGATTTTCAGTGAATTATATGCACCACTTTCATTAATAATTTGTAAGTTATTTGCAAATGTGAACATTTCTAATGAAGACAAAAACTATGCATATTAATCCAAATAATTGATTTGCAGCATATGAAATAGAAACACTGACCACAACTAATCTTTTATATCACGGGTATACCTTTTGATTTCTTTTCAACTGTAGGAAAATATTTTAACTTCTGAGAAAGGCACAACTTTATTTTCATCCTACAGTAAAGTTCTGGCCCAACAAAAATTTAAAGCATTTTGCATTCTGTAAATTTTACCCATCCCTGTTGTTTTCTTGACCTTATGTGCTTGGGAAATATTGCTCTATTTTTTTTTTTTTTTTTTTTTTTTTTTTTTTTAGAGACAGAGTCTCACCTTATTGCCCTCGGTAGAGTGCTGTGGCATCACAACTCACAGCAACCTCCAACTCCTGCGCTTAGGTGATTCTCTTGCCTCAGACTCCCGAGTAGCTGGGACTATAGGCATCTGCCACAATGCCAGGCTATTTTTTTGTTGTTGTTGTTGTTATTGTTGCAGTTTGGCTGGCACTGGGTTTGAACCCAACACCCTCGGTATATAGGGTCAGCGCCCTACCCACTAAGCCAAGGCGCCATCCTATTGTTCAATTTTTAAGAGTGAGTTAGTTTTCTTTTGTTTCCTGTAGTTCTTCTTCAGAATCACAAACGTGCTCAGAAAAACTCTATGTATCCATTTTTTTTAAATAGTTAAAAGAAATTAACCTTCCAGAAATATAGAGGATTTTCAGAACATGGAGGCAGCAACAGGTATCCAATGGAAATCACCCATTCTGAACTCTTTTCTCTGTTTCATAAAACAATACGCAGAACAGCAACTGGATGTAAAAGCAAGACACATAAAGATTTTATTATGTTGATTTTGAGGGGATGAGTTCAATCCCCATCATCTTCTGGTATTTTTTAAAACTGCATGCAGAGTGGACTATGTTATGCATAGGGAAGGAGTTTAAGAAAACTAAGTTCCAAGAGGCAGATGTGCATTAAAAGCTACAGGACTTGGATTTACCTGTCCAGAGGTAAATGTAAAATGGAAATGGAAAGGGTAAAATCTTACCAGCTACGGATGTTTAAACACAATCTGTGAGTGAGAGGTGGCTCAACTCTCCCAGGTCTGGACACCAGGTAGCTCAAAGATCACTAGACTAAAAGATACAAACATAAAGGAGTTTTGAGAAGGGGCATCCAAGGCTTCTACTGTAGGAAGGCCAGATTCTGCAGATATGATTTAAGTTACTGAACAAACAAACATTCAACAAAGGTAAAATGTCATCTCATGTTCTCTAGAGTAGTAAACATTTTCAACGAAAAATTGAGAAATGGGAAGAAAGAAGAACATTTGACCCAAAACATATATATATATACACATAGGCAGACCTTTGAAGAAATTTGAAGTTAGGTTAGCCAAAGTCTTCAAATACGTTCAAAGAACTAAACATGTTACATCTAAAGAAACAAAAAAAAAGTATTACAATGATATCTCATCAAATAAAAATATGAACAAAAATAAAAGTTATAAATAAGAACAAAATTAAAAGTCTGGAGTTGAAATTTTCAAAAGCAAACAAAATTTACTAAGGGATCAACAGTAAATTTGAGCTAGCAGGAAAAAAAATAATTGAACAAAGATTAAGATAAATCTACACATATTATAAAACATAAAGACTAGAAAGAAAGTAGTGGTTTAAAAATGAACAAAAGGGCGGTGCCTGTGGCTCAGTGGGTAGGGTGCTGGCTTCATATACTGAGGGTGGTAGGTTCTAACCCAGCCCAGCCAAACTGCAACAAAAAATAGCCAGGCATTGTGACAGTGCCTGTAATCCCAGCTACTCGGAAGGCTGAGACAAGAGAGTCGCCTAAGCCCAGGAGTTGGAGGTTGCTGTGAGCTGTGATGCCACAGCACTCTCCCGAGGGCAATAAAGTGAGACTCTGTCTCTAAATAAATAAATAAATAAATAAAAATAAAAAAAGTAAAAATGAACAAAAATGAATAAAGACACAAAGAAGTGTGGAAAATCATTAAGTACATCAAATATGTATAATAGGAGTACCAGAAGGAAAGAAGATAGAGAAAATAACAGGAAAATTTTTCAAAGAAAATAATATTTGAAAACTTCTCAAATATGATTTAAAAAAATCAATCTACATGTCAAAAAGCTTAATATATTCCAAACGTAATTAATTCAAATAAATCCATACCCAGATACATCAATGTCAAAATATTGAAAGTAAAGTTACAGAAAAAATCTTGGAAGCAGAATAAGAAAAGTGACTCATCATAATAAAACATCTCCAGATTAATAGCATACTACATGTCAGAAATATTGGAGGCAGTAGAATGACACAAATGGTAAGAGAAATAAAAAAGAAATGTCTATCAAAAATCATAAAACCAACAAAAATATATTTTAACAAAGAAGCTAAAATAAAAACTTTTTTATAAAAATAACTGAGAACCTATTGGTAGCAAATCTTCCCTATAAGAAATCATAAAGGAAGTTCTTCAGACTCAAAGCCAGTGATAGTAGAGTAATTCAAATACGTTTTTTTAAAAAATTAAAATGAGAAGCAAAAAATATGTGCAGTTCCTTTGAAAAGATAGTTGTGTTTTGCTTCTCCATTCTTCTGACTTACTCAAAAAGTAATTGCATAAAACCATATGTATATCATTGTATCATTGAATTGATGATGTCTACAAAAATATTTGACACTGAGAGCACAAAATTGGGTATGTGTTATATGCTGAATCATGGCCACTTTCAAATTAATATATCGAAGCCCTAGTCCCAAGTACCTCAGAGAGTGACTGTGTGGAGAATCTTTAAAGAGGTAAGTAAATTAAAATGAAGTGATTTGTGTCCCTGATCCGACTCTATCCTTACAGGACAAGGAATTTTGGATGTCGATGGGTAGAGAGGAAGACCCTGTGAAGACACAGGTACGAATAGCTCTGAGCATGAGAAAAGCCATTTCATGATGTGAACATGAGTAAAAAAGATAACTGGTCGATCATGGGCATATAATCCCTAGGAAAAAAGTGTGTGGTTAAACACACACAGAGACACATGCATTTGCGGTTTTGTTTTGCACAAAACAAAATATAGTTTTTATATTATAAAATAATATATATTTTATATTAGAGAATATAATATAGTTCTCTGAATTAGACACAGAAGAATTCACAAAATCCACCATTAGAGGTCTGCATTCGGGAAAGATAGAAAAACCTAATAATCCAGAACTACAGAAGGGTTATACTTACAATTTTTCAGTTTGGAAAAAAAAAAAAAGGCCTTTTGAAATATCATTGTCTGCAAGTCCCAGACCACGTGCAGTAAATGTAGTAAGAGCTAGGTGAGCATTGCACCGGAACACACATGAACTTGGACTGGGAGGTGCAGGGTACTGTGGTCAAAAGAACAGAGTCAGTGGAGCCTAAGTTCCTATTGAATGTTTCTTCTTTAATAATTGCTAATCTAGTTTTCAATTTGTTTCATCACTTTAGCAAGAGGGAGAAAAATCCTACATCATATTTTTTGCTATGATTATTAAATGAAATAATGTATGCACAGCAGCTATGAAAATGCATGGTGCTCAGTAGGTACACAGCATAAGATTATTATTATTTTTTCATTAGAAAGCCATGGTACTTCAGAATAGAAGCATAAATATAAGAACCTGAACTGAAGCCATAAAATTAAAGGGAAGTGGTGTAGCTCAGATTCTGAAATTAGAGAAATGGCGAAACACCAAATAGAATATGGGAGTGAGGTTTGGTTGCAGAAACACAGAAATTGAAAGTAATGGGTTATGTGGTTTTGACAGCCAGGCTGTCTTTATTTAGTGTTATCTTCTGAAACAATAACTCGTTTTATATGACACAAGTGTCGGGGGAGTCCCAATTCCCCGAACTCAGTAGACTTGGTTCCATTACTCAGCTGATTTAGAAAGTTCCGTAAAGGTTCACTGATAATCAAAAACAAAAATGAGTGGAAACTGAAACTGAAACTGGAGCAGAACAGGCAGTGTGAATAGAAAGTCAAAGTAACCTGTGCAAGTTTCGGGGTAACAGAGACATTTTATTTAGGATGAACAAAAGAGAATGTTTAGAGCACTCTCAAAGAAAGTTGGAAGTGGGTCCCTCTCAAGGAGGAGAAGGGTGAGAGAGAGAGAGAGGCAAAGACCTGCAGGGGTGTAAATACTCTCTCCATTTGACACCGGCTGCCAGTCTTTCATTGGCCTCTCTGTCCCTCCAGGCTGCATTGCCCTTTTCTATTGGTCATTGATTGGGTCTTTCTGTTGGTCATTGCTTACCTAGGCTACTTTATACTCACTCTTATGGGCCCTCCAGACCCCTGGTTCACCAGGCCACGTTTTCCTCCCACCCCTCTCCCCTTTCTTAGTGTCCCTTCTCATTGGGAGAGTGAGAAATGTGACATTCCTGAAACTGGAGCTGAGCTCATAGGATAGGACACTATTTACACCCAAATCTACCAAATGCTAAGCTGTGTAACAATTGAAAACTCTGGAATTCCTAATCATCACTGATGACTAGCAAAGGTTCCTTAAGTCAAGAATAATCCCGTATCTGTGAACTAAAATAAAATCTTAATGCTCTCCCCTTCAGCAACTGACTGACTAGAGCCCCCCCTCTTGGCCAAGAAAATCCCTAAAACTCAGGTGCTAGCCATGAGAAAGGAGACAAGACCTCGTCAAGCCCCACCCCTTCTTGGAGAGGTCCTTTGGGACTCACTAACAGGCCTAAAGCTAAACAAAACCTATCTGCATGTCCTCAATATAGGAACAAATGCTTGAGTAATTTGTCTCTAATGAACAGACCCTTTATCTTAAGCATTCCTTTTCACTGACTCCTGGTCCTTTAGACAGAGCCTAACTCTTTCAGCCAACTGTCAGCTACAGAATCTTTAAACCCACCTATAACCTAAAAACACCCACTTCCAGATGTCTCGCCTTTTTAGCCCAAACCAAAGTATGTTTTCCATGTATTGATTTATGACCTCACCTGTAATCTCTGTCTCCCCAAAGATTAGAGCCAAACTAACCCCATCACTGTAATCCCACATGCTGAAGGCTTCTTGGTGTGGCTCTGGGTTTTATTCCTCAAGCTTGACTCAAAATACACCTCCTTAAATTATTTTAATGAGTATGGGTTCTTTTCTGTTAACACATTTATTTCCTGAAACTAGTGATACTGGAGGTAACAGATTTGTTTCTTTCTTCCTTATTTACATTAAGACTGGATGCAGACAGGGATTTGGGAAGTTTTGAGCAGAGCAGTAAGATTAATGGAATCAGCTCACTGAGTGGTGAAGAAAGATTGCAGGAACTGAAAATGCATTGTTCAGTTAAGCATCCCTTGCCTAAAGATATGATAATAGTCTCCCAAGTACTTGAAAGTTGAAAATAACATGCTGTCCTTATGTAAATTTAAAACTGCTATCTCTTCCTCGGTAGAACTTGTGCTTACAATTCCTTTCTCAGTGTTGAGAACAGCTTTTAATAATGGCAAACACCCTCCTTTCTTAAAACCTTCTTGGGACCAATAGGATTGATGTAATGGAACACGATTAATGATTCTGCTTGCGAATGGAAAAAAGACTGAACAGTTTAATAGAGACTGATTCCATGAACTTGTACTATTGAAAGTTGTTTTTTCTTACATCATTGAATTATCCTGTTCTCTGTGACCAACTGAGCGTCCAACTGAGAGAGGATTCCAGGGAAAAGTAAGGTCTGAAAGAACAAAGTCCTCCCTGTGGTGACTCAGCTCTGAGGAGTTTGTAGAAACTTAACTTCTAGACCTTTATACTAACACACTGCCACTTTTATAAAAGCCTGCAACCACCTTCTCCAGCTTGATTCAAAGTGGCCAGTGAGAAGGGCACCCATGGACAAGGAACCCTTGGCTGGAGATAAAAGGGAAATAACAGAGCGAGTTGAGGAGCACGGCCGTATTAGGGCTTTAGTCCACTGTGGCTCCCCCAGCTGAAACAAAACCCTTCCTCCAAGATGGTTCTCTCTGTCCCCTGTGCCCTAGACTTACTGCAACACAACAAACCAGTTTAATTCTGAGACTATCTACTTCAGAGTTAGCATCAGATCTCGCAAGTGAAAGGAGCTCAGTTCTACAAGATAACCCCCCACTTCAGACAGTAGTTCCAAGGTCAGGGCTAACATTCTGACCAAATGACTGTAAATAAAGAGTTCACCGTCCTCACATTAATAATTTGTTGGAATGGCTCATAGAACTGAAATAAATAAAGCAAACACATTACTTACATTGACTGAGTTATCTTAAAGGGCATAACCTAGGAAGAGCTTTAAGAAAGGCATGAATAAGGCAAAGTAGAAAGAAATGCTGTGAGATGAGGTAAGGGATAGAGGGAGCAGAGAGTTTCCCTACCCTCTCTGGGTGTGCCACACTCCCAGCACTTCAATACATTCACCAAACCAGAAGCTCTCCAAAACTTTTCATTTAGGGGCTTTTATGAAGGTTTCATTGACCACTGGGAAATAGCTCAATTTTCAGATTCTTTCCCTTTCCTGGTGGTTGGAGGAAGTGGAGCTGACACTTCCACGTTTCTAGTTGAGTCTTTGTCTTTCTGTGGTGACCAATTTCTGTCCTGAAGACACGGACCTGCCAAGAGCTGCCTCATTAAAACAAAAGGTCCTAGGCCCTTATCATTCAGAAAATTCCAAGGGTTTTCAAAACTCTGTGCCAGGGACCCAAAACAAAGACTAAATGTTTTTCTATGATACCACAACTATATAGCAACTCACTGAAGGCTTATCACAGACAATGTGAAATACTGGCCACCAGTTTATGTGCTTACCACCAACACAAAAAGTGCACTGTTGTATTTTGTGATCAAGTGTTCACGTTTGGCCATTTCTTACCATCTACTTTGCCTTGTTCAAACTTTAGATGGGCCTGTCTACTCTGGAGGCCTGTCTTCTTTAGATAAGAACTAAAATGCAGCATATGGTCCCCTCATTAGTCATCCCAAGGATCCGCTGACCACACCAGATGCATCTTCTTTGGATGGCGCCCACCATACTCATCCCCTCTTGCTTACCTAACTTCCTTGTAAATGTTTCTGTAACATTCTGATTACAACCTTTTATAGAGGAAAGGCCTTTTTCTATATGATTTTGAGACATCTGCATATTTCAAAGCTTAGAGTGTTCCCCTATTGTGAGAGTCTTTATGAACAAGGTCTCTTTTTATCAAAGTCTACATGTCCTTTTATTTGACACTTCTTAAAACAGATGTTAATAATGCTACAGTGGCTTTCGATGTCAATATCAGCATCAAGTCCACCCAGAAAAAGATAAAACTAAGAATTAAACAATTAAAGACTGGGACAACACAAAATAGAAAGGCTAGATAATTTTGTCACTTTATGAGGTGCTTTTTGTAAGGTCATTTTTACTGTCAGCTAAAGAATTATAAGGTTCATAAACTTGGAAAAAAGATTTTATTTCTCATAAAGTGTTGCAGCCTACAGACTGGCCATCCAGACAGGTTGTGAAGCCCAGGCTCTAAAAGAAATACTTATAGGGACAGGTAAAGGAAAAAGAATTTATGCTGTGAAGGTGCCCAGATATGCATATTGAATGAGCTATGGGAGGAGTTATGAGTGTCTCTGAAAGCAGATGATCCAACAGTGGAATGTCCAACCTCTGTCAAAAGGTGATGGAGAGGACATGAAAACCTTGGCAGATCCTTACAGGCAGATTAGAAAAGCTGCATGGTTAGTAGTCTCCAGGCAGGAAGGAATGCTGGTGAGAACCAGCCGTGGGTGGTTGGTTAAGATCAGTGTTGTAGAGAGTTTTTGAAAAGGCTGGTTTCTATTTAACCTTTAGAGAAGAAAACCTACTGACAGAGAGGGAAGCATACAGACCAGTGTGTGACCTCCCATCCCATCCTGGTGAGGGGCTCTGTTTTTAAGGTTTCTCTGGGATCTCCCTGGCCGACAGGGTGTCTGCTCAGTTCATTGGAGACCTTAGGATTTTATTTTTATTTTTCTTTAAAAAACTGAATGCTAAAATTTAAGAGAAGTAAAAAACAAAACAAACAAGAAAAGAAAAACATCATTTAAAAGATCATATATGGCTTTATAATCTGAAAAATTTTCTTAAAACTATGTGACTTCATTTCCGTGAGCTCTCCTGTATATAGAATCACATTATTTTTATTTCACTTGTATCTCACTTACATAAATCTATTTGGGCATTATCCAATGCAGCCATTTTACAAATTTTAAATAAGAGAACTACATTTATTTTTAGAGAATAAAAATATGGGACACTTGGGTGGCACCTGTGGCTCAGTGGGTAGGGTGCTGGCCCCATATACCAAGGGTGGAGGGTTCAAACCGGGCCCCAGACAGCTAAAACAGGAATGAGAATTGTAACAAAAAGTAGCTGGGTATTTTGGCTGGCACCTGTAGTCCCAGCTACTTGGGAGGCTGAGGCTGAGGCAAATGAGTCCCTTAAGCCCCAAAGTTGGAGGTTGCTATGAGCTGTGCTGCTATAGCACTCTACTGAGGGTGACAAAGTGAGACTGTATCTCAAAAACAAAAAATGGGACACTTTAAAAATTTGCATATCATCCATGTGCAGGTGCCATTGTTGCAGGAAGACAAGGCCGAGTGGAGAGAAAGAGCAGCCAAACACCACGTTTTTAAGAGGAAGGGCTTTATTCACCAGCTGGGAGCTTACAGCATAGAAGAATTCCAAATGGCCATGCTCCCGTCTAGCTTGAGCTTTCCTTTTTTATTGACAGTCAAGAAGTTCCACCCCACACTTACCCTTCTCATTGGCCAGTTTGAATCAAGCAGGAGATGCTAGTCCAGCCCCCACAGAACTACAGGAAGTTCCAGGAAGTTAAGTTTATAAATTCCTAAGGGCTGAGTCACCATGGAGAGGACCCTGCAAGTGTATCCTTGTGCTATCCTTGACAAGACCTGTTCTCCCAGACCTCACCCTCTTCGGGTATCCTCTCTCATTCCCCC
>CAUYRH010126603.1:0-29928 GCA_963574655.1 Perodicticus potto
TAGCCTCAGGGTATATATAGGTGTATGGGTTCCTTGGCCAGGAAACGAATGAATACAGTCCCTTCCGCCGGGGGCAAGGTGAATGAGTGTATCAATGAATGGATACAGTCCATTCATGGACTTGAGGCCTAGGAAATTCACAAGAAATTGACCTAGGCATAGGAAATGGGGGTTCCACATTTAGTCCTAAGTGTAAAGTGAAGGAGACACCAAGGCACAGGTGTCTCCTCGGCAGTTGTCCAGGCTTTTGGCTATTGGAGCCTCTGGTGGGGGTTGGAGGTCCCCCTCCTTGCCTGTCATCCAGCCCGCTGGTTCTTCAGCTGGCTGCCGCAGCACTGACACCGCCAAGGAGGAGGCGGCAGGTCCGCCAGCTCCACTGAGCTGGCTAGGGCGCCAGATGTCCTGCATCAATTCTCCCTCTCCGAGTAGAAACTCTAACTGCTGTTAGGGAAAAGGGGTGAAGACTCGATCTAACTGCTTCCTGCTGAATCGGGGGATGATAGAAGGGAGCAGTTAGGGTTTCTCCCGGGGGGGAGAGTGATACAGGGGTTCATGGACTGGAACCATCTTTATTGCGTGTGGCTTGATGACATTTCTAGAAAACATAAACCTGATTAGTATAATCAGTAATAGGCAAAGGTAGAGCAGCTTCAGGTCAAAAGCACTTATTCAGTGATGCTAAAAGAAAACCATATTAGGTCTGCCCTCAATTTTTCAACTGAAAAATCTCAATGAGTTTTGAAGTCATTCGTTACAAGTATAAAGTACAACAACTTCTGATTAATTTGTAATAATAGCCAATTAACATTAGTGAAGATGGATATTTACCAGCTGAATTTCAATAAACTCTTTGTTCAGGAGGTAGGGAGGTTAGAAAAATACGTACCAAGATTTCTATTTGGAGCTACAGGTGTTTGTAAGGCTTATTTATTATTATTATTTTTTTAATGGCAGTTGTTAAAATCAAGCATCAAAAACAATATCTAAAATTATTCAATCACATTACTCTCATATAGAATATCACTTAAAGCCTTTTATATGGTTGATAAAATTTTTAGATTAAAATATTTTTAAATGTTCTGTTTTCATGCCTCATAATGTTTCTAACAAGTTAATACAGATTCAAAATATAAAATTTATGAATAAAATAATATCTGCCAGCAGAGATGGCTCACACCTATAATCCCAGCACTTTTCAGGCTAAGAATTAATTGAGGCTAGGAGTTCAAGACCAGGCTAGCAGTTCAAGACCAGCATAGGCAACACAGCGAGATTTCATTTCTGGAAAAACAAAAAACAAAAAATTACACAAATAAAATAGTTTCAGTATGTGAGTTCTGTTTTAAAAGTGTTTTTGCTGATAAAATGTCTGGAGACAACTGCTCAATACTATAAATACATATTATATTTTTGTGATTGGTATCCACCATTTAAAATACTTAAAATTTGCTAAGTGCCTATTTTTCCTAGCCCTCTGGAATAAAAATTGTTGCTATAATTAAATGTCTGCTGCTTTTTTTTGGCTTACATAAATTATATATATGCTGTTGTGTGTCTTTTTCTCTAAATGTCAGATTTCAAATCCATCTCAGTATGTATCCTTGTTTCTAACTGGTTAAATCTTTTTTCTTTCAGCTTTTCAGTCTTTCTTTAATTTTAAAATGTAGATCTCTCACTGGGTGTTCCGTTTCTCCCTGAGCATATCCTGGTCAGTTCCATCCGTTTTCTTTTCTGTGACTCCACTTTCTACCTGATTTTGCTGGCTGACTAGTTTCCGACCTCGCTGTCCTTTGCTCATTTCTTCTTCTCTTCTCTCTCCTCCCTTCCTTCATTATTCCCATTTCCCTCTGGAGCACAGTTGAATCTCTCGGCGGTATCTGTGGTGATTAGAGCATCACAGAGAAGTGAGACCCACTGACTTTCACTTCCAACGAGGGAGCAGCAATGCCCAGGACTCCCCAGCACCAAGTGTCAAGGGCAGAGCTGTGACCGGAGGCCCCGCCCACAGGGGCTTCTGGGTCTGGAGCTTTAGCGTTCAGGGCTCTCACCTCTTCCTGAGAGCTCTTGGGCGACTGCAGGGAACTTCAGAGAAAGCCCCAAACCATTAGTCATGTAGGGGAAGATTCATAGCTGTCTTGCAGGAGGCAGAAAATGGGGAGCACAGGGATCTTTCAGCGGACAGACTAAAGTTTGTAAAGCCCAGACAAGGTGTTTGCGAGGTGGATTAAAACAGACACATAAAGGCACCTTGTCACCACACCGGTCGTTTTAGGGCAGAAATCAGTTTAGGTTAGGCCGGCCCTGAGTCTCAACCAAAGAGTTTTATTTCCTGAATCACAAACCATTTGCCTTTGAAGGCTACTCCATGGCCCCAACCCCCAGCATAGAGTTATAAACCGGGAGGCTTTAAGGCTAGCACCACTCTGGCGACGGGAGCTGGTGCAGACTCTGTCCCCATTAGGGGCTGCAGAGCTTCCCCCCACCTGCCCCCATGATTCCTTTCCTTGTCCACAGCCTCAGGGTGCTGTCACATCGGCGCCCATGGCCAGCGTGGCTGGCTGCCCTGTGTGTGCTGCAGAGGCCCACAGCCCTCCAGAGCGGAGGCGGGTCCTTGAGGATGTTTGGAGAGGACAGCACCATAGTCACGTTCAGTGGCGTGTCCTTTGGGGTCTGCTGTCCCTCCATCTGAGGAGCAGGTACTGTCTGATTCCCTGCCTGTGGTAATCTGAGTCCCCGCTGGGCTGGGGCTGCTCTGTTCTTTCTCAACTGTTAACACGTCCCAGCTCCTCTTCAATGTCAAAATGGTTTCCCATGAGTGCCGGGGGTAGCGTTTTCTCTGCCTTATCAGTCCTAGCAACCAGAAGCCTGGTTTCCAGGAAAGCAGCCACTCGATCCAACCTGGTGAAACCCACTCCTAGGCGTAGAAACTGCCACCGCATTTATGCTGCCGGCACTCAACAGCAGAGTGTTTTTTTTAGCTGCGGCCACGTGACATCATTTCCAATCGGCTGGCCGCCTTCCCCTACGTGGCCTCATCTCCCCGCAGTCCAGGCTGGTGGTTTGCAGGTTGGTGAGAACACTGTGCGCTCTTTTGGCTCTTAGAATGTCCCCAGCCCCGCCATCCTTTCCCTGCATAGAGACAGGGCTCTGGGAATGCTGGCCTGCCTGCTGGCCAAGTCACAGCTCTGTCTGGACTTGCTGGGTGGGCCTGAGAAAGGCCCTCCCCTTCCGTGGGGGCTCTCCCCCCGCTGCTGTGAACTGGACCGTCTTTTGTCTGAACCCCGCATCCTGTTAAGGCACTTAGGAAAAAATAACTGTGATGCTGACAGGCAATCGTCAGGTACTTCCCTGCCTGGTGATTGTCTTTGACTAAATGCAGGGATGCCGCAGCGATTCTCCAGAAGGCTGGACAGTGTGTTTGTGATACGAAGAGGTTCTTTTTATAACCATATATGTCTCCCCGAGAGAGCCAATAAATAATGTGGTCACTCTGGCTGGGTTGTCTTTACATAGCTGCCCCAGGGGCCCTGGGCCCCCACCCGCTGCTGCTTCTCCTATTTCAATTTCCATGTCCTCTCAGGTTTGTAACTCAAGGAGCTCCTCAGGCTTAGGAACAGCCCTGACAGCTCCCCACGGTGGCACCTGGGCAGGGGATAGGCGGGCAAAGACTTGTGGGCATGCTCTGGGGCACCCTGTCCCCAGTTGCCATGAGTCATTCCAAAGGTGAGTAAAGATGCATGCTGGGGGCAGGGACATTTTGGGTCAAAGCCAGAGGATCTGGCAAGGCCACGCCGGGGAGTATTGAGATAGGGAAGAGCATTGCTCGTGGGAGAATCCCACGACAGTCTTCTTGTCACACCTTGGTCTTCTGCCTCTGCCCTTTGCCCAAGAGGGGGCCAGCCTCACGTGCTTGGTTAGACTCCATGATGCTGTTCAATCACAGGGCTTGAAGGACCTTTGGAAACCTATCAAACCAATCTCTTTATTTTACCACAGAAGAATCTGAAGCCCAGAGAGGAGTAATTGTCCCAAGTGAGGCTAGAGCCAGGGCTTGAGCCTGGGCTCCTGCCAGAATCAGCACTCCTTAGCCAGAGAGCTGAGGAACCACCTGTGCTAGCCCCCACCCCGCGTGCTGTGCTGGGACAGCTGGAGGTGGTGGGCAGTGGGAACTGTGTATCTCATCCCTCATGCCGGGCCCTGCTCTGCCGACCCCTCCTGCTGCACCTCGCTGGCTCCTTCCAAAGGTGGTGGCTTTTCCTCGCAGGTCAGTGTACATCCGGCATTGCCTTCACCCTGGGACAGGCGGATCCACGTTAGATGACTGAGAAGAACCCTGAGGGCCGGTGCCCTGCTCCAGCTGTCCTTTCATTACTGAATGCCTGGATTGCAGGGAGGCCGAGAGAAGCCTGTTGCATGGGGAGTGGCTGGCAAGGCTGGCGCTCCAGGCTAAGCGTCATTGCGGCCAAGAAGTCATCAGGCTCTGATTTATCCTATCACTAAGCGCTGGAATGGAACTTTCTGAGAACACCCCTAAAGGTGACGACATGGACAAAAGCTGCTCCTTGGCTTCAAGGGGCATCTTCCCTCAGAGCCCTGGAATGCCGTGTCTCTGTTTATCTCTGCACAGAGTACGCACCGACTGTCTACCTCTGGTTTCTCTCGGGCTCAGCACGCCGTTGGCATTTAATCACTGTGAAAAAATAGGAATATCCAAGCCACTGACCTTCACAGAAAGGCCTTTGAGACCGCTGCCAGGGTGTTCCTCCTTCATGGGGCCTGATTGACCCTTGCCAGACAACACAGCTGGACAGGGGAAGAGAAAAGCAGGCCTCTAGCTCCTGGAGTGCCTGGAGAGTCACCAAGCGGGTTGTCCTGCACCAGCCCAGGACCAGAGGTCACAATAACATGGAACGCAGCCAGGCACTCTGACTAAGGGGCCCGAGATGTTTGACACTTCCAAGCCAAGGGCAGTGGCCTTTGCTCCCATGCTCCTGGTCCTGTGAACAGGCTCTGCCTCACCACAGACTGCCAGGTGTTTCTGTCCCCTTCAGGCTGAAGGACGTCAGTGTGCTGGTGGATTTGGCATTTCAGATGCACCCATGGGCTGGAACTAGGCCTTCTGTTCTCCTCTCTTCCTTGTCTGCCCCTCGTAGGATCTGTCTCACCATTGTTCAGCCAAGACTTCCCTGTCTGGTGGTTAAGAACCAGAGGGACTGGGGTTTTCCAGCCAGTCTGCATGGTGCGGGGGGGTGGAGGGGGTTGTCCTATTCTGTTTAAAAAAAATTATGCTGACTCTTCTGGGCCAGTAACATTGAGGCAAAGTGCTCTTTTTTAGTTCCCACTTTCTCTCTCTCTCTCTTTCTTCCTTGAAGGCTGAGGAAATGTGCACATTGCAGAGGGGAGGGGACTTGTGGATGGTCCAAGGATAACAGAAGACAAGCTTTCTACAACTTACTTCATCTCCCCTACCCCCCAGAACTGATTTTCTAGGTAGCTGAGATTTGGAGAGGGTAAGGAAGTAGCCAGCGTCAGCAGGTGGACAAGGCCAGGTGTGATCTCCAGGGCTTGATGAGGACAATTGTGGAGGGCTCAGGCTGAGATGTTTACTGGGAGAGACATTGGGTGCACTGAGTCCCCTTTTATCTTCCTAATGGGCTTGTGAGGAAGGAGCTGCTACTGTCTTCATTATACAGATGAGGAAATTGGGGGGCTCAGAGAAATTAAGTACCTTCCAAAATTGTCACTTGGGCTTCTGAGCTATTACAGCAACAACAGATATTTTCTGGGGACCCTCAGCATTATGGGTGACTGGATTGTTAGAAGGACCGACTGTCTCAGTTTACCTCAGCCTCAGGCAGATGGGGGTGAGGGGTGGGGGGGCTGGCCATCCTGCAAAACTCTGCCTCATCACTTCTTCTTCCTTTCCCACTGTGCCTCTATTGCTGTTGATCTTCGCAGCGACACTCAGTTATTTGAAAATGCAACAGAGCTCTGGGGTTAGAAGGCAGAACTTAAGTCCGGAATGGTTGTAAGGACTGCAGGAGCAAGATTTTAGCCTGATGCTGGGGAGGCAATGCGTGTCCACTAAATGGCAGGTCTTATTATTATCCTAATGTGATGTGGAAGGCAGAAGAAAAGAAAGGGAAACTGGGAGTGACTGCAGAATCAGGGAATCGGCTACCATGGAAGGAGGTGCCTGGGGAACGCTGAGCTTCTGCTTAGGGCTGGCAGTCCTGTGCTTCACTGGCGTCCTTGGGCTGCAGCTAGATCTGGGAGGCAGGATGGGGACCCAGGTTGCTGGTGAAGAAATCCAGGCCCTTGCTCAAGCAAGGAGGGTAGAGTGAGGCTTTGAATTCACCTGGGTCAGACTCTAAAGCTGTGCACTTAATCCTGAGACTGGATACCTCTGGGGTAGGGGCGAAGGAGACGGTGGGGGGTGGGGAGACATGTTCATGAGGGACGCTGGAAGAATGCAAGACAGGGAGACAGGAAGAAGCAGAGGGAGCTGGGGCGTGTGAAAGGGTTTCCGGCCGGAGTTTCTAAGAATGTCCTCAGTGTACTGAGCATTCCTGTGCACATGGTGTTTCTCTGCTTCATGCGTGTCAACGCATTTAAGCCTCCCTGAAAATCTCTGGAGATTGGTAATGTCATCACCATCATCATTGTCATCATCTCTATTTTCCAGTGAGGAAGGTGAGGCATGCGGTGGGTGGAGAAAGTTGTCTGAGGTCACACAGCTAGAAAGTGATGCAGATGAGATTCAAACGTCTTATGGTTAAGGATGAGAGGAGGTTGGTCTCCTCCTCCTCTTCTTTAAAATTATCCAGCCTTTTAGCGCATTGCAGTGGCTCATGCCTATAATCCTAGCACCCTGGGAGGCCAAGGCAGGTGGATTGCCTATGATCAGGAGTTTGAGAACACCCTGAGCTAGTTTTCAAAATAGAAAACTAGCTGGGCATTGTGGTGGGTGTCTATAATCCTGGATACTTGGGAGGCTGAGGCAGGAGAATTGCCTGAACCTAGGAGGAGTTTGGGGTTGCTGTGAGCTATGACACCACAACACTCCAGCCTGAGGCCAAAGAGTGAGACTCTGTCTCAAGAAAAAAAAAAAAAAGAAAAGAAAACAAAAATCATACAGCCTTTTCTTTCCTTGCAAGGCCAGGTCTGTAGAGTCTAGGCAAAGTCTTCTTTTTGTGCCAGCTTCTCTCTCTCTCTTCCTTCTCTAAAGCTGGGAGAGGTGATTATTTTAGCTCCTCTGCCACCTTGCTTCCTTCCTGCCTCAAGCCGATTAGGAGTTGGGCTGCTAGTAGTGGTGTGCGTAGGAGGGAGGAGTTGTGACGGGTGTGTATGTATGACAAACGTTGCTCCAGGAAAATGCTGGATCCTGGAGCTTAAATCTCACTCCTCCCACTCCCTTTATTCATTCTCTAAACCTTTATAAAAACCTTCATGGTTAGTCTTCTATCAGGAGCATGGGGAAAGTGCCAAACCCTGAGGTCACCTGTTGGCCTTGTTCCAACATGCTGCTCAGGAAGCAGCCTTTGAGCACCCCTTGCACCTGTGTCTGATGGGAAATTGGGGGTGGGAGGAGCAGATCTGGAAAGAGCCCATGTTGGGTGTGGCTTCTGTGGCTCCACGCAGGCTCTACCTGCCTCTCCCTTCCCCACAAAGGGGAGCCCCATGAATCACTGGCTTGGCCCACCTCTGCTGTCCAGCCCTCTTCCCTGCACACCCCAGCCACCACCTCCTCACCCTGCCCATTGCTTACCTGTTACCTCGACTCAGCACTTGGGCTTGTCCTGGGACCAGCTTTGCCTGAGCCACACAATCATGAATGGCCCGCATGCCAATAGGTTGAAATAATCGAACAAAAAGGTCTACTGCCAGCCAAGATCGACGGTTCAGCTGTAAGGAAATGACAGTGTCAGCTGCTGCACAGAGGGGAGTCCTGTTTCGGGTATATTTTACACTAGAAATTCTCTTTCTGCCAACAAGCTAGGGAATGGAATATATACCTGAGCTACAGAGAAAAGCTGCTTCTCAATAAAAAGTATTTGGCAGAGCACCGGTAGAGGAGCGTGAGATGTCTCATGCCACCACACTGCACAGGCATATATGTGAACTGCGGTTCTCCGTGGCAACAGTAGTGACCAGACAGGAAGCAATCTTCATAGTCCATAGTAAGTGCTCAGTAAGGGGCTATTGAATAAATGAAAAGAAACTTCTCTTTTATGTCTGAAGTTTGAGCAATTGCTGACTGCAAAACTGAGAATTCTCTGTAATCACAATATCATTGTTGATATAAAAATATGATTATTCCAATCCAGACTGGCATGAAAGGTAGAACAGTTTGAAGTACAGGAAGCCATCATGAAACCGAGACGAAAAGAACCAGCAACTGAGATGCATTACTTTGCAATACTTGGCTAAAGGTATATTGGTGTGTACTGTTGCATAGGTTGTACACTGCACAATTCCAGAAGGTGCTCTTCCTAGAGACTATAATATGCAGGGTGACCCTGGAGTTTTGCAATGTGATGGCTCTGCATCGGGGTTTTCCCAATCTCTGAGTGAAGAATGTGTGGAAATTTAACATCAGAACAAATCAGTACCTATTGTTTGCAGCTTATCTATATATTTATGTATGTCTACTTTAACTGTTCAGCAAATTGCATATATAATTCATTCATATGTGTGTGGTTCTATATAGTTTTGTTATATTCAATTGGTGTTAGATTCTTATTACCATCACCACAATCAAGATACATAACTGTTCCAATACAAGGATCTCATCCACTCCAGTATATCAGCCTCCATATCTAAACCCTGGTCACCATTAATCTGTTCTCCAGTCTTATAATTTAGTTATTTTGAGAAAGTTATATTACTGGGAATATAATCTTTTTTTCATTGTTGTTGTTAATCACTTAACAATTTTTTTTTTTTTTTAGAGATAAGATCTCACTCTTTCTCCCACATTCAGGCTGAAGTGCGGTGGCATGATCATAGCACCCTTTAATGTCAAACTTCTGGGCTCAGGATGGCGCCTGTGGCTCAGTGGGTAGGGCACCGGCCCCATATACCGAGGGTGGCGGGTTCAAACCCAGCCCCAGACAAACTACAACAAAAAAATAGCCGGGCATTGTGGTGGGTGCCTGTAGTCCCAGATACTCAGGAGGCTGAGGGAAGAGAATTGCCTAAGCCCAAGGAGTTGGAGGTTGCTGTGAGCTGTGATGCCATAGCACTCTACCGAGGTTTAATAAGTGAGACTCTGTCTCAAAGAAAAAAAAACAACAACAAACTTCTGGGCTCAAGCAATCCTCCCCCTTCAGCCGCCTAAGCAGCTAGGTCTATGGAAGTATGACACCTCACCTGGCTAATTTCTTATGTTTTGTAGAGACAGAGTCTCACTATGTTGTCCAGGCTGGTTGTTAATTCTTTTAAACTAATTCTTTCACTGAAAAGTTACGACTTAAGGATTTGTACATGGTGTTAATGAGTAGAACTACTTAAACTAGGGGGAACCCAACTGACAGTGAAATCAAGAATCCGGTACCTAGAGAAAGCAGACCAGGAAACCAGGACAGGACTTTTATTTATTAAGCACCTGCTGTACTCCAGGCACTATTCTGAGGCTTTGTGTAAGTTGCCTACAATATGAGGCCGTGAGAAGCCGCCTCGTCTTTGGGACTTCTTCTCCCACCCCCACCCAACACTCGCTATGTCCTTTGCCTATTCCCCTTGGAGCCCCCTTTTACCCGGAAGCAGGAGTATCTCTGGCTACTCAGAGCTAGATGGGAGCCTCAGGGCTGACCCAGTTGCTCAGCTTTGGTCTTCCCTCCCTTGGGTGTAGAGTGAGCTCTGGCTGCCCAGGGCTGCTTCTCTTCACTTTGGCCCCTTGGATTGCCCTTGCTGCTACTGTCCAGTTGCTAGGACCCAATGCCGTCTGGGAGCTGGATGCAGGTGGCCTTCACCACTGGTATCACCTCCTGCAGCAACTGCAGCGGCGTCAGGT
Organism: Perodicticus potto; assembly: GCA_963574655.1. Taxonomy (NCBI): domain Eukaryota; kingdom Metazoa; phylum Chordata; class Mammalia; order Primates; family Lorisidae; genus Perodicticus; species Perodicticus potto. Next base: position 10,016 of record CAUYRH010126603.1, read on the forward strand.
TCATGCCATGAAAGACTTGGAGAGAAACACACACAACCATTATTAGCAACCTCAACATTCTCAGGAATTAAAGATTAATAGAGAGATACTCATTGTCCTAAATCCCCAGCTGGGTATGAGGTTTAGGAAATTCCCTACACGAGGTTATCGAGCCTCAGTGGCTAAGTGAGACTAGATCTCCAGGGATGTAATGTAATTGGCCTGTTATCTGGGAACTTTGGCCTGCATCACCACAAACTAACATCCAAGGGCTGCAAACCAGGAATGGATTATTCAGGCACCAGTGAGTTGTAAACCTCTAAAAACAGAAGTGACTATGATGTATCTGATGAATTGGTTGCAGTATTGCCTGAAGGAAAGGCATAAACTAAATATTATTTTAAAGCTTTTGTTGCACTTTGATTTTGTAAAACCTCTACATCTGTTTGCCTATGGACCTAGGGGCTGATGTAGAAAAGGTACAATCTTCAACTTTGTTTGAATGCCAGTGAATAAACCACAGCTATTTTATAGGCAGAAGTCTTCAGTATTAGATTCCAAAAGTGTACTGGGTTGGATTTGTTTTTTTTTTTTTTTTGAGTCAGGGCACTCCCAGGGTGGAGTGCCATGTGTAATCATGGGCACTATCGAAAGGTGTAAGCAGTGGTGCCCAGAGATGAGACCAGAGCAGAGAAGTTCAGGCCAGATTTACTGAAAGGGGAGGGTGACCTGCCTGGGCAGTGCAAAGGTGGCATCTGTGCCTGGGGGCAGTTAGAAATCTCTTTTATCTGGAGAAGGTGGGCAAATTCTACAGCTTGCTGGGAAAGTTAGCATCTTTGGCACAAACTTCTCCTGGTGGTGTGTGTGATGTTTGTGTGTGGCTAGCTAGATCCTTAGAAGGAGAAGAGGGAGAGAAAGGGTTCATATGTGGCTGTGTTAGTATCTCCTGCTGGTAACTACAGCCTCCAATTCTTGCCTCAAGCAATTCTCCCACCTCAGCCTCCCAAGTAGCTGTAACTACAGGTGCCACCACCACACCTAGCTCAGTTCAATTAAAAATTTTTTTTTTTTTGGCTAGGGCTGGGTTTGAACCCACCACCTCCGGCATATGGGGCCGGTGCCCTACTCCTTTGAGCCATAGGTGCTGCCCTAAATTTTAAATTTTTTATAGAGACAGGGCCTTGTTATACTGCCCAGGTCGAGGATTGGATATTTACAACTATTTTTGACAATGCGACACCTGTCATTGTTTGATTACCAAAGTGGCCAAGTACTTCATGCCTTACTGAGGCAAATAATTGATTGTGTTGTGAGAATTTAGTTAGAAATTTTATGAGAAATTTATAGGTCCCTTGGACATTGCAATAGGAGATAACATGCCTGTATTTAACCTTTCTTTTCTAGGTTAGATCCTGAGGCCATAAAACCAGTAGTCAAGAACAATATTTGAGTTCATGGACGCTCATCTAAGGAGAGAAACAAGTCATTGCATCCTTGTCACTGGGCTCAATAAAAAGTATATGATTGAACTTAAATTCACCCCAAATGGTAGGCATAGAATTTAGAAATTTATCAGTGAATGATTCATTAAACCTTTGTTCTTATCCTTTTACCTTGGAAACTCCCTCTTCCTCAGGCCACTTCCAATGTGGCCAAAACAGCTTAAAGTTCTTGTGAGTCCTTTCGAGGGCAAACATAGATTTGATTCCCTTTAAAGTAGATTCCAAATCAAAGCAGATGACATTAAAGCAAGGTCCAAAGTGCACTGATCCTAAATAAAACTCTAGGAAATTTCCTGTTTACAAACAAGAGCCCTCCTTAGATTTGTAGCACAGACTCATTGACACCCTTTCCTCTTGGTAGCAGGGTATCCTTCTTGTGAGAGGCACATTAAAGACCCATACTCTCCTGCCTACAATCCTAAAATTCAGAATGCTATCAAAACTGAAAGTGTTTTGTAGACCTGACACCATTTTGGCAGCAAAATCTGACCTGAGCTGACTTGAAACTATTTATAGGTCTTATTTATCCCATTCACCATGAATATTCATGTGTCATGACGTGAATGTGTGAATATGGCAATGCCTCAGGTCCCCAGGGAGTGCAGTTACACAATGCGGTAGAACCTCTGTAAGTTGACCACCCAAGGGACCGTAACAAACTGGTCAACATAAGGAAGCAGGCTTACTGTACTTATACGTGGTGCATGTCTGGTCTATGAAAATTAGGTCAACTTAAGGAGGTGGTCAGTGTAGGGAAGTGGTTAACTATGGAGGTTCCACTCTAAATGGCATACGTGAATCTGAAAAATTCTGAATTCTATAACACACCTGCCCCAAGGGTTCTGGATAAGATATTGTGGACCTGAAGCATAGCTTTTATTTTCTATTCTACATAAACATCAGGTACCCTCTGTGGTAGGAAATGGCCCAGCATGTTTAGGTGTTCTCTATCCCCCACCCTGGTACAGTTTATCGTGACCTCCTCCCATGTTAAACCCCCGAGTCTGATACTTCCTCTGCCTCTTCTTTGTCCATGCACCAGTAATGTGCCATTTTAGGCTGGCTGGACCCAGAGGTGACCCCAGCACTGTGAGTTTTTCATTTCCCTGAATCCTCCCCATGGGGGTAGAAGGAGGGAGTCCTTGGCTAACTGCTGCCAAGGCTTCCATTGGGGCATGAAGGCCTTGTGGGAAATCCACTGAGTCCTTTCGTCACTAGTTTATCAACCTATTTATTCACTCTTAGCACCTACTGCGCACCTTTTGTGAGCTAAGAATGTTTCATTGAGATCATCATGCAAAGTGCATGTGCGTGTGTGTGTGTGTGTGTGTGTGAGAGAGAGAGAGAGAGAGAGAGAAATTGTCTCAATCAGTATTATGCCAGACAATATTTCAAAGACTCTAAGAGATGTTAATGGGTTTTAGAGGAAAGAGATTTCCATGATCACATTAAGTCTAGAAAATGATGAGTTAAACAGTTCAATGGATTTCTTCACTGCAGCACTTTTCTGAATCCTTGAGGTAGTACCCGAGTGGCTTCAGGTAGCTGCTGAAATAATTGAAAAATAAAGTTTTAGCAAGAACAATAAAGTTTATTAACAATTGGCACAGCAAGCTGGACCTCGTTCTAGTGACTGCAGGCTTTGTGGAAAGCACAGTTTTAGGTTTTACACACAATGTTGAGGAGTATCAGCTGCTTCTTGGAAGTCTACCAGGGTCTTAATTCAACACCTGCAAGGTCTTGAAAACAACCCACCTGCAAGTCTTAACCAGCCTAATTCCTATAAGAGCTCAGGTCAGCCTGACCCAAACCAATCCAAAATAGCATAACCACATCCGTCATCTGCCCTGCTCCTATCTAAGTAACTGCCTGACAATAATATGCATGGCAAACGTCTAAAAGGGTGTGTTAGCATTGACCAAGGAATGCTGGAGTTCTAAGTTTCTACAAGCTCAGATGATATCTGTGCTCCATGGAGGCTGTAAGAGTCAAAGAATGAATTATGTGGAAGGTGACAGAGATGAAGAATTCTATAAGGCAATGGGAAACATTTCCTCCTTGTTCTGTCTCTGTGTTAGCAGGGGCTGCAGGGTATTTTTGCCTCCTCCAAGTACTTTGAAAAAATATAAAAGTGCAGGTGGCCGTTTGGAGTTGGAGTAGCAAAGAGGATGTTCTTAGATCATCTAACCTTGAAAAGAAATAGCCCATTGACAGCAATTTTCAAGTGAATACCTTTAAATTTCTTTTATTCCCTAGTCGGCTTGCTTTGTAGTATGCACAACAAAATTGTAGTATGCACAATACGTTATTGCCCTTTGACTTCTTGGTCAGAGGCGTTTTGAGAAGCAAGATTTCTCATGATCTAAGAATCTATGGAGGACAGGAGGAATCCCATTTTCACAACTGGTCATATGGTTGAGGTAATGTTTCTTAGGAAAGCCAATAAACACGCATCATTGTGCTATTTTAAAACACTTTTTCAAAGTTAGAATGTCGGTTTTACTCATGGGAATTCAACATAACCTTATGAGTCTTTCACTGGTGCTTTTTTGCTAGAAATAAGATATAGTTTTGAGGTAGGACGGCAGTAGGTCAGAACTTTTATTGTTTGTTTTCTTTGTGGTTTTTTTTTTTTTAGATACAGAGTCACTTTATCGCCCTTGGTAGAGTGCTGTGGCGTCACAGCTCACAGCAACCTCCAGCTCTTGGGCTTAGGCGATTCTCTTGTCTCAGCCTCCCAAGTAGCTGCGACTACAGGCGCCCGCCACAACACCCGGCTATTTTTGGTTGCAGTTTGGCCGGGGCCGGGCCCTCGGTATATGGGGCTGGCGCCCTACCCACTGAACCACAGGTGCTGCCCAGTGTTTGTTTTCTTAAATAATGATTTGAGTTCAATTTGTGAATTGAACTTAGATTTTTTTTTTACCATGTTTGTGGCTATGGCTGCTGTTATCGTCATTATTATTTCTGCCACTGACAGGTATTATATCACTTTATTCCTTGGTCACCTCAAAGGAAAGTGTGAACTTGTGCGTATTTATGAAGAAACGCCTGTCAAATTGGGGAGACTCCTGGAGTGGAAAATGGTATTAGGAAACAATTTTGTTTCCCTTTGTGATCACTGCATAGTGAGCACTCAACAACGTATGGCTAGAATTTAAGAAGGCAGACACCACTAGCGCAGAACCTCTTCTGTCTTCTTACCCATTTCATTCCAGCACCTGGAACAGCTGGTGGTGCTCAGTGCTTGTGGAATGCACAAATGATTGATTAATGATCATAGGAAGGGAGGGAGGCAGGCAGGGAGGAAGGGAGGAAGGAAAGGAGGAAGAGAGGAAGGAAGAAGAAAGAAAGGAAGAATGGGAGGGGACTGTCTGCTGAGCTGGCAGGTAGTAGAGTGTCATGAAAGCCAGGAAATATGAAGTTGTTTTCTCCTCAATTCTCTCCAAACACATAAATATGTTTTTTGCAATATTTGAAATTTTCAAGGATGTTTATTTCCTCCCTTCTTAGGTGGGTGAGTGAATCATTCTATTGGCTTGGACTTTTGGAGCCGATTAGTACAAAAAGCTATTATTTTTGAAAAGAATGAAAATTTCTCTTTTTCATTCTTTTTTACCCCAGTAAATCTGTATCCTTTAGTAGGAGGGGAAGCCTACATTTCGTCTGTGTGCTAGCTAGTGAGATCTGCACACTACTAATATTTAACTCGCTTGAATCCTTCAAAATAGTCTATGTGAACCAAAGTGATCTTCAGCCAAAAGCCTTTTTCTTTCCTCTCACTTTTCCTTCCCCCAAGAGGCTGCACCACAAGGGGCCATGGGAATGTGGTACAGAAGAAAAAATATTCGCCCAGAGACTAAGGTTCGAGTCCCAATTTAGCAACTCATCCATCATGTGGTCTTGGGCAAATCTCTTGGCTTTTGTAGCCTTGAATGCCTGGGCCCCTGGGCTGTCGTGGAATGCAGTGAGCTCAGTGTAATGCTTTGCTTTTTCCCTGGTAGAATGCCACGTGAAGTTCAGGGCAGAGGCCACAGGACTGAGTCTAGATGTGGCCATACATCCATCTTCTACAGGTGTCCCCAAATTGCTAGACAGAGCCAAGGGTGCTTAGGGAGCAGGCTGGGCTGACAGACACATTGTTTGTTACACTCCTATGCTAATAAAAAACATTGCATAACGCCCCGTAGGAGCCTTTTGGTTGATGCATAAATAATAATAATAATTTAAAAAATTCCAGCCCCACTAGACTATAAGCCTGGAGTTTGGGTTTCAGAAGTGACTCTGAACTAACTGAGGTTTGCACAAATTCTGTGAATTTTAGTTTCTCATCTGCAACATTAAGGAGGCAGACTACACATTCAATTCGCCTTTACCACAGAGTTCTTTCATGTTTGCTGAGCAATGTTTTCAATACTCAGTGCAGTATGCAGTAGGCACAATTACAATTTCCATTTTATGGAGTGAGAAACAAGCTCGGAGAGGTTCAACCCCTGGATCAGCCTGGATCAGCCTGGATGGAAGCCAGTCAGACTGATGTCAGGCCCTCCTGGGTAATGAATGCCCTTGGATTTATTGACTTCTCAGAGCAGAGGTCCCTACAAGGCAGAGACCCACTAAACCCTCAGAGCTTTGCCTTTATGATGCAAAAACAGTAGAGAGCCTTTCCAGATAACTTCCTGCCTTGTTTTCTGGACTTACTTGGTTAAGCAGGTGCCTCGGGCTCATTGTGGGTGGTCCTCTTCCTCACCTGGTCTAGCTGCCTAGCTCAGGTCAGTTAGCTATAACCAGCTCCCCCAACACATATTGGTGTAAAAAGGCACCTCGCTCTGTTTCTGTCAGTAGTGTTTTTCTTTTTCACTTTGAGATAAATAAATATGAATGGGAGTGTGTCAGAGAGAGAGAGACCAGCAGCAGTCTATACGGTATTAATTTTATAAACCACCAACTCATGAATAGTTCAGCTGCCGTCCTGGCTGCTGCTGATAAAGAGATAACGAGCTTGGACAAATAAAAAGCGGACACTTTAAGAAAACCAACATACCAGAGACCCATTCTCTGAAGGAGGAAGCTGGTTCCTTTGAAGCCAGGTGCCCGGGTTTACTTTCCGAGGTGCGCGTGAGGCTCCCGTTAATGACAGCTTTGTGTGTGCTTCTGAGGGTGGATTCTGGCTCAAAAGAAGAAATGACAAAGGTGATGAGGGTGTGGCTTGCACAACAACAACTGAGCTATTGTCCTATCCCCACGCTGTACCTCACCCTTTCCTTCGTTACCAGATCTCTAGTCTTTCCTAGTCAATGGCAGCACAGAGGTTTTCCCCGGAGGCTGGAAAGGCTGCCTCCTCCCCTCCCTTCTCCTTCTCCTCCATAGTTGCAGGGCCCTATGACTGGTGCCACCGAGAGCCCCCATCCTATCCTGTGCAACCTGGATTCTTTCATTAAAACAAAAAACCAAACAAAACCCTTGCTGGATCTAAGTTCTGAGAGGAAGTGAGCCCAGAGGCAGCAAGTCATTTCCAAGGAGGAGCCAGCCCTCTAAGGAGAGGCTTCAGACTATGAGCTCACCTGTCCCTCTACCTGCGAAGGACCCATTTAAATCTGCGGTATCTCTCCGAAATTACCAGGGAGCTTCTTCTCGTTTCCTTAATGGCCCGCATAATTTTTGTAGGGAGTGCTTTTGCCGTTTGTTTCTGAATAAAAACATCTTTTTCTTACATTCTCCACATTTCCTTAGGAGGAAGAGACTCCAAATCACAGTGATGTGACTCATACTGATCCCCAATTAGCCATCAGGAACTTCTGAGTGCAGAATACAAAACAAAGGGATTGCCTGAGTTTATAATGCCCAAGTCCTTCCTTGGGGGGAAGCCCTCCCTCTGGGTCCACCTTTGGCAGCCACAGAAGCATCTCCGTTTTGCAGATTGACACCATATAACAAGACCCTGATTCTCATTCAGAGGCTCTCTTCTGATCAGGATTTCAGCATTCCTTGCACCCAAGATTAAGTTCAGGTGGAGGTGCTTATTTATTTATTTATTTTTTCAGACAGAGTCTCAAGGTGTTGCCCTGGGTAGAATGCCATGGTGTCATAGCTCACGGCAACCTCCAACTCTTGGGCTCAAGTGATCCTCATGCCTCAGTATTTTTATTTTTAATAGAGATGGAGGGGGAGGGGAGGTCTTACTTTTGCTCAGGCTGGTCTCGAACTCGTGAACTCAAGCAGTCTATCTGTCTCAGCCTCCCAGAGTGCTAGGATTACAGGCGTGAGCCACCGCGCCCGGCAAGGGGTGCTTATTCTGACTTAGCCTCACTGTGAACACTCTGGCCTTTTCTGGTGTAAGCCAGCTCACAGCCTGCTAACAGTGAGACCAGGGTTACAATCCTCACTTCCAGTCTAGGCTCCCAGCTTTCTCATACATGCAGTAAGTTCATCACAAGGTGAAGACTAACAGCACCTAACATTTATTGAGTATTGTGCTGGGCATTCTACTGTTTCCCATTCCTGTTCTCAGTGAACCTCCGCGACAACCTGATGGAGTAAGCCACATCTCTATCCCGTAAGATGAAGGTTAGCCCTAACTTACCTGCTCAACATCACATAGATAGGAATTTGTCAGATTAAGATGCAAACCATGTTAACCTCACTATCCTATCTCTTGGAATAAGTAAAGGTCTGTCTCTATCAACTATCTAGTGTCTATATCTATTTATCTATCTACATCTACCAGGCATCTGTGTCTATCATGTATATCTATTTATTATCTATCTACCACCAATCTCCATCTCTATGAACATCTATCTGTCTGCCTATCTCTATCATCTCTTGTGGGGAGCGGGCTGTGGCCGTCAGGGTCCCCACAGCCTGGGTAATGCTTAGGGAGTGACCCCACCACTCTTCTCCTTTAATAACGTTGTTTCCACCTGCCAAAGGTCACGAAGCCCTTGCATACTTTCCCTGTTATCAGCAAGCACACAGCAAGTTCCTCTTTAAGGTTGATCTTTACCTCATGTGTTAAGATTTATGCGATCTTGTTAAGATACTGTATCAATAAAGCTGTTTCCAGGCTCAGTGGCTGGCTGTAGTCTTCAGCCCTCTCGACATCAGACATCAGCTTGGCTCTCACCTGTTTTCTTTTGTGTCCCTCTCCCTGTCTTTCAGGGCTTTATATTTCTTCATTTTCCACCTTTCCACTTCAGTCAACTCTCTCTCCTCATGCCGGGCCTCAAGAGGTCTCTCTCTCGTGCTGGTATGTAACAATCAATCTTTCCCCCCTCTCTCCTCTATCACGTATCTATCTCTATGATCTATCTATCTGTCTGTCCATTCATCCACCTATCTATCTATCTATTTTTTGGAGGGACCTATACTTTTCACTTCCTGGAAGCCTTGAGGTTCCTGGCCCTTTGGCACTTTTGGTGCTGGTTGGAGAGAGAGCTGGTAGGCAGTGAAGTCCTGAGCCAGGCTGGGGTGCTGAGCAAGGGAGGGCAGCATGGCCCGTGTCCCCTCCCCATCAGGCATCTCCTCCATTGGAAGAGATGATCTGGATGATGATCTGCCAGTTCAGACCCTGAGATCAACCAATAGTGCTGCATCCACCCAGCCTGGGCTCTGACCCTTCTCGAGTCCTTGAGGCTACCTGCTCCTCGCACCCCCCGCAGGGAACCTCCCTGCTGTCTAACCTGTTTAAACCTCTCTCGACTTAACCTGGGACCATGTCTGGGTGGTCTCTCTACCAGTCTCTGCCATCAGCACAGGGAGATTTAGGGTTCTCTTGTGTTTCCTTGTCAGTTTGTGTGTAAAACAGCTTTGTTGGTATGAAATTTCTATACTATGCAATTCACTAATTTAAAGGCTATAAATCAATAATTTGTGGTATGTCCACAGATATGCACAGCCATCACCTTAATCAAATGTTGAACATTAGAAACCATTTTAGCTATTGCCCCATCCTCTTTCCCCTCCAGCCATAAATAACCACTAATCTACTCTGCCTGTGTTTGTGTGGGAATTTACTAAACAGATTGGGGAGGGAGGAGTTGAATGAAAACCTCTTTTGCAGTGAAAATTATGATTGTTTTACTGAGTTCATGAACTTCTAATAGCATAAAAACCTCCCCCCAGTAAGCCAGCATGGTAAGATAGGGCAGGTTCTGCTTTGTGAACACTGTGAGACCAGCGGCCCCGTGGCCATTCATCAGAGAAAACTACAGCTTCTACTTCCTTCCTGCCCCCATAGTGCCCAGAGGACTCTGAGAGATGCTGCTTTCTCCAAACTACTTACTCCATTGATAAAGTGAAGGGCTGTTACCAGCCAGACAATGATAGTACAGACATAGGGACAGAGTTACAACCTAGATTGGGGAATGACAAAGATGAGTTGACCTTGGAGATGACCCAGTTTCTGTTTAGTCCCCACTTTGTGGAGCTGGGATCAGAGGCTCAGAGAGGTCAAAACAGGGCTAGCATCTAGGTGTCTGTTCATACTGGATTATTTTACCCCCTTCCCATCCTTCCAGCAGAACAAAGAACATTTAGTTAAAGTCACAACAGGTCAGATGGGGCTGGAAGTGTTTTAAGGGACTCTGTAGAAGATGCAACCTGGGCATGAGAGAAGAGGCACTGAAGTCTTGTGATTAGAAAGTGTCTTGGAGTATTTCTGCACTAGGTACTTACCAGTTGGTACAAAGGGAAAGTGGTGTGGCCTTTATGGTGGAGAAATCTAGCCAGTCACCTGGCCAGTGGGACATGTAGGCCCCATCGTGGCCCAGTGGCATCAGTTGTTGGTGCTTTCTGAAAAATGAAGAAGAGAAAACTGCCTGGGTTCAACCCTCATGTGAAATGAAGCATATAGAGTGTTTGTTGATTGACTATTGTGCCCTTGTGGAGGGGGCAGGATGAAAATCAAAGAAAATGTGATGACTCCTGCTTTGTGCATCTTGCAATGAAGCTGGATAAGGAACTAGCACACAGGAACAATTAATTACCTAATTATTAAGTGTTAGGAATTTGGTTCCTGGCTTGAAATAGTGTGGCCAGGAGGGAGCTAAGTGGCTTGGAGTTCCATGGGGTGTGGGTGGGCTTCGAGAATCTCTGTAGGCCTACAAAGATGGCAGGTGAGAGGAGGCGCCCCAACCACAGGAAGGCTGCACCAGTGCTGGCCAGAGGGAGATCCCCTCACTGGGGGTCTGGACAAGGGAAATGTTAGCACCAAGAGTTCACAAAGATTACAAGCTCAAAAGAACTTGTAATCTTTGCTTAAGCAAAGGGTTTGTAGTTTTGAGTAAGCATGTCTTCCTTGAAGTGTTTAATTCTGTGTTTGGCCTGGAAATGTTTCCACAAATAAGGAAGAGCTTGGTGTTAGGGCTATCCTGCCTCCTGCAAAGCCAAATTCTCTCTTGCCATCCTAAGATGCATCCAGTGTCATGTAAAGGGGATTGACACATCCTTTCCCCCACACTATGCTGCTTCCAGAGAGGCTCAGAGTTTTGAGGAAGAATGATTTGTTTCCCGCTATTTTGTTCAATATAGTGTTTACCAGCTCTCTGTACCCAGAGGCAAAATGACCCAAAGCTGATGGATACCGGTCGAGAGTGTTCCTTCCGAGTTGGAGGAAGAGATACCCTCGTTGGGTCACCATTCCTTCCTAAGTAGGAGACCCCTTGCATGTTAAAAAGCTTTATTTTATAAAAACTGATCAATTTTGTTTAGCAAAAATGTCTATTGGTTAGGGCTGTGGAGAAGTTCCATTTGATAAGAGAAACCTGGAAATCACTCTTTTTTGGTGCAGGCCCCTAACTGCTGAAACAAAAGACATCCCTTGGCTTTAATCTCTGAGGCTTTTCAGAAGTCTTGCTGTGAGTGTTTCAGCTAACAGAGACTCGCCCTTCCTGAGGATCTCAGGGTTATTGGAATTTGAGAAGATCTTTGATATTTTAATAAAACTGGTTTTGCTTTTTCTCCTTTAAAAACAAATTGAAATGAGCTACAATTCCTGGACAGGACCTGTCTATTTTATGCACGTAATAGTTGGGTGGAGCTAGGTTACACTGTGGTAAACAAACATTCCACCCCAACCTCAATGGATTAAAGCCCCAAGATTTACTTCTCTTTCTCACTATATGTCTATTGTGGGTGGGCCAGTGCCCCTCTCTGCATTCTCATTCTAAGGCTCAGGTTCCATGCAGGTGCCATCCCCAGCTCTGGGAAGAGACACCAGGCAAATTGCTGCTGCTTTCTGGAGCTTCTGTGCAGACACATCACTTCTGTGATGTCGGCAGCACATTGCAGGCTAATCACTTCTGTGGGCAGCATCTTGGCTGCCTCTAACTTCAAGGTAGCAAGAAAGATAATCCCACAGTGTGCTCAGGAGAGAACTGAAAATTTGGTGACTCCCAGACTTGTGGCCTGTGAAGGGTGGGTGTGAGAGGGTCACACCATCTGGCCTAACTGGACTAGACTGCAGAAGACCATAGACTTAGCTCTTGCCCTTAGTCAAACCATACAACCTCCTAGAGATTTCATTTCCTTCACCTTTAAGTAGGGAGTTAGGAAGAAAGGGGTGGCAAATGGGAAGGAATAATTACACCTGTCTGACCCAGCTCATGGGAATGTTATATGGATTAAAATAAGGCAATGCTAGTGAAAGTGAAATGGGAATGAAGGAGATAAGAGTATTTTAATGACAGGCTAATGACTGCTCCTGGGAATTGCAACCCACAGGTGATTTGCATGTGTAGTTGCATTTGCTAAGATAAGGGTGCAGGTGAGAGAAAGTCCAAAATAACTGTCACTTAAATACCATAGACATTCATTTCTCTCACAGGTAAAAAGCCAATCAAGAGGCTGGTGGTCCAGGATGGGGATTGGGCTCTGCATGTCTCAGATCTCTGGCTCCATCCACAGCGCTCCTTTGCCATCTTCTCTGTCTCCCTGTCTTAGCCTGGGGTCTCTAACACCAGGGCTTGAGGCCAAATCTAATGCACTGATGTTTTCTTGGGGAGCGCGACTTCAGGAAGCAAAAGGGAGGGAAGAGGGTGGTGACGTGGGGAAGGAAGGCGTGGGCTACCAAGGAGGTGTGACTGGGCTGGCCCCAGCTTTTAACAAATGCAGCTAGGTCTTAGTCTCATGGGATGATCCCAGAAAGGCCTCCTGGGGCTTGGAGCATTTAATGTGGGAGAAAGAAAGGAGAATTGTCTGCCTGTTCACGTCTTCCAGTGGTCAAAGCTGAACACCTACACTTCTAGGTGGCACCGCCTGGCACGTCCAACTCCTGAAACAGCAGCAGCAGTGGCAGCACCTACATGGTGAACCACAGCACCTGGTCAGTGGTGAGCAGGCATGACCAGGGGGCTGTCCACCTGCCCATCTCAGGCTTTAGCCCAACTGGCATGGCCTGGAAGGCAGCATCTGCTGAGTGAGTAGGTCTGCAGAAGCAACAGGGATGCCCCAGGGCATGTGATACAAGGCATGAAGCAATGTGTGGTAGGGTTGTCCTTGCAAGTAACAAGAGGAATCAGGAACAGCTGCCACAGTGGGCTCAGCCCAGCCGGGCAGGTACAATTCCATGGCACTATAACCTTTGGCATAAGATGGCATAGAACCCAGTGAACCTCCCTTGAAGAAACTGAAACCCTTTTATGGCCTACAAAAATGTGTTGGAGTCAAATGATCCTCTCAGAGGTTCATTAGTGGTATTGAGCAGAGAAACCATACTTGAGCAAATTCTGGGACAGCTCAGATGCATACTTTATGGGCCAAACTGGCTGCATCAGCTCCAGCCATCATGTCAACATTCCTGCTAATAAGAAAGGTGGAAAGAATAAGGCACATCTCCCTCATTTCTGGTCAGTTCTGAAAAGTTGCACACTGTGCTGAGCATGGTGGCACACACCTGTAGTAATATTGTGCCCTGCTAAAAATAGGCAGAATGATAGATCAGGATATTGGGGCCAATTGGCAAGCTTGTGCCACAGAAGCCAGAGCTGGGAGCCCTTGAGTGAACATTGCAGAGTGTGGCCAATGTGAGGCTCTGTTTCGAATAAGTGTAAGCAAGGATGTGGGAGGAGGAAAGAAGGGAAGTGGAGGCAGGTGAATGAGGGGATGAATCAGCCACTAGAGCAGTCGTCCTCAACCTTCCTAATGCCGCTGTGTATTGTTACAAAGGGGTCGCGACCCACAGGTTGAGAACTGCTGCACTACAGGAAGATAGAGATGTGAAGGAAAAAGAGGGAGTGGAGAGGGAGGGAATCAAGGCAGGAGGGTGAATGCAGAGACGAGAGGGACAAGAGGACTGCCCCACCTGCCGACGAACTCATGTTTTCTGTGGAAACCACAAACTTTCATGGGCAACAAGTCAAGGGTGGGTTCCTGTAGGTAGCACCTCCGTGAGGCCTGCAGCTAGCTGTGACCTGCACTTCAACCTCCTTCTGCTCCTTGCTCTAAAACATGCCGAGGAAGACAGTCCTCACTCCTTGTCTATCTTCTGCCTCCTCCCCATCCCCTGCTCAGTGTAGGAAGTCAGACATACATATTTCTTTGAGGGCCCCGGCTCTAGATTCAACCCATTGGTTTGGCATCAACTTTGGGCCCTTCTGTGGCTCCCCTACACTCTGAAATGTTTTTCTTATTTCAGGAAGCTTCTGGGAGATAAAAATAGGATCCAGTCTGCAGGGTGTTAGGGCCAAACCAAGTCCCCCGAACTCCCCACACCCCTACCCAGGGATGCCAAGGTCATGGCAGGGAGCAGGCCCTTAATAGATGGTATTTGATCTGGACAGATTTCACAGTGGAACAAGACTGTGAAGAGAAGCTCCCTCCCCACCTACTGGCTTCCTGAACTGAAACTAGCTGGGTGCTTCCCCAAACCCATGTGAACTGAAACCAACTGGTTTCCGTAGCAGGCCCAGCCTCATTTCTCATCTCGCCACCTCTTTCTTCTTCCCTGAAGAGGCCCGGCTCCAGGTATGTCTCAGCACCGCAAGATGCTTGGCTGTTGCTTGGCCTGATGGCTCTCTTCCAACAGAAGCATCAACGTAGCCCCGCACACGTCACGGGGCGTGTCGGGGGCCAGGAAAGGATCTGCCCTTGCTGGGCTTCCCTCCCCAGAGGGTTTTCCTTCCTGCCTGCCTGTGAGTGGGAAGCAGCTGTGGTCCCTCCTTTCCGCCTTTCTCGACTGCAGCTTTAGACATTGAATTACAGCTCCCTGCTGATCTCATCAGAGAGCAGCTGAGGCACAGCAAGGAAAAGCGGCCCAGGAGTCCTGGCTTCAAATCCCAGTTGCCCCAGCTGCTGTGCAACCTTTGTATGTGATAGCCTCTCTGGGCCTCGGTGTTCATGGCTGTAGAATGAGACTGTGACGTAGACCTGAGTAGGTCAAGGTGAGAATTACAAAACCACACCAGAAAGTCTCCTGGCTTGTTCTAAGTGAACTTTGAGTTCTTTCTGGCCCACTCATCCCCTCCCTCAGTCCCTGGCAAGTGGGGCTGCTTGCCATTCCCTCTCCACGAGGATCAGCCCTTGCCTGCAGCGCCCACTAACTGCCTGTCATCAGCAGTGACGGATGCCACACATCTCTGTGACAAAGCCTCATCCAGTGGGGCAGGGGCACAGTGCTTCTCCAGGGTCCCAGGGACAGTGGCAGTGTGCACAGTTCCTTTTTGTCACTGTGCCACACTGGACATGTAGAAGGTCTGGAGCACAGCAGCAGCAGCTTGGCCCACACTGTCTTGATCAGTTGTTGATCATCCTCAGACCCCACCGGGAGCTCTTCTGTGGTGCAATTGATGGGCGGCTGCCCACCACACCCACAGCTCATCTCCAAGTCCTGATGCCACTGCACAGCCTAAGGGCTGTCTCTGAGAAGGAGCTCCCTCTCTGCCTCTCTCTGAACAGATGTCTAGGTTAACATTCTCCCAGCTCCCACACCATCCTCTTCCCCTCACTCTTTGGCAGCCCATTATATTGTTTTTCTTTATACTTTCAATTGAAGAATAATTTTCCTCAATTTTTTTTCCTCCAACAAAGAGCAAGCCTATGGCCCAGGAGAAAGAGGGTATCTTGAGCATATGAGGATTGCTGATCACTCTGTCCCCAGCTTGCAGGGGACCCTGAGGACTGTGAAGAGTCAGGCACACAGCAGGGAAGGCTGTCCCTAGGGGCTGCTTGGTGCTGGGGCCCTATCAGGAGCCCAGTACCCCTGCACGTGCCAGTGATGATCTCAGGGGGAGCAAGATGCATGACAAGCTGAGTGGTGGATTCCTCTCCACAGGCTTCGGGGCTGCTGCAGTGACCCTGAGCTGGGAGACGCAGGGCTGGTCCCAGCAGAGAGGAGCTTACAGAAGGGAGTGGTTTTTGGTGAGAAGAGGCATGAGGTCATTCCTAGTCTGGGTGCGTCTTGGGAAGAGTCTGTTGGGTGGGAGTTGGGTGATGAGGCTTCATTTGAGTCAATCTGTCCGAGAAGAGCTAGGAGAGGGCAGGTGAGGAAGGAGTGGGAGGGTTGAGGAGGGAGGTGCGAGGGACACAGAGGATCCAGCCCGTCACGTGGGCCACACCTCGCCTCCACTCACTCATCCTTTCCCAACCTTGAGCTGAAGACACGCCTCATTAGGTAGTTTTCAGATGGGTAAACGGAGTCAGGAGCCACTCCAGGCCCAGAGAGGAGGGCAAGGAAGCCGAGTGTTGTAATCCCTGAGTTAGTCATTTGTTCACACCCAGGTAGAACTCTCTTTAACCCCGCTGTTCACCGTTTTAAGAGGTCCAAGCAGTCTGATTCTTGCAGCAGCAATGTGGCAATGCTCTGCTCTAGTGTTTTGGGCTCTTGGCCCATTTCCCCACCACATCTTGGCTAGTGAGCCGCACTGCCCCAGACTGCGACCACATACTACAGCCTTTGTCAGGCTTATTGTATGTCTTCTCACCACTGGCACTGGAAGGAGGCAGGGAGCAGGGCTGTTTCTTCATGGCCACCCTAGAGATGAGGAAACTGTCCCCCATCATGGTAACCAGGTGCACCGGACACAGCTGCAGGCCTGGGTGGACAGGCAGCCCCGATAGCCAGCATGCATGGGCCTTGGAACTCCAGGGCTTGTGAAGGGACCTGAGGCCTCCCCGTTCAGCTTCTTTTCCCCATTTTATTGATTGAATCTTGAGAACTGACAATATCATCCAATGTTAAATCTTTAATTCTGCTTCATAAATGGAAACCAAGCAGAAATCACTGCCCAGTGACCTCCCACCTCATCATCTGGCAGAGCCAGAGACCTGGACCCACGTTCCATAGGCTAGCACCTCATCCCATAAGGCCTTGCTTTTCTCACTTATAAATTGGTGGGGGTGGCTGACATCTCCCCACAGCATCTCTGGTTTTCAACCTTATGTTGCCTGGAGTCTCAGAAACATTGTGAGCAGATATTGTGGGCATAAAGCAAGGTACCCCTAAAAGGGGATGAGCTATTTTGATCGTTTTTCAATGCAAGTATTTTATCTCAAAGGTGAGTTGGGAAATGCAGGAACTGCTTCAAAGGGGTGAATTTTTGCTTGTGCCATAAAGGAGTTTGGGCTGCTGTGGCTTGAGCTCTGTGCTTCAGAGACGTGGATGCTCACTTCTCTCCGCTGAGCACTGGAGGGGATTAGTCATCTTCTTTAGGGAAGTGGAGCAGAGATTCTCTGAGCTTCTCAACAGGCTCTTTCACAAAGTTCTGGGGACCAGCACTGTGGTGAGCATGAGTGTTGTGTAAGAGAGAGAGAAGCAGCGACGGAGATAGAGAGGCAGAGAGGAATGGGGAGGCAGCGAGAAAGGGAAAGGGGAAGGAGAGCCTGAATAGATGGGGTGGAGGGAACAAAAAGACTGAGATATAATCACTGACCTCAAGGGTTTGCAGTCTAATGGGGGGTTCTAACATGCTAATAAATACAATAATATTACGGGGTAGAATCAGGCTATAATGGTGCGGGGAGAGGTTATAATCTTCTGGCTATAGTATCCACGGAAGGCTTCCTGGAGGAGGCAGCATTTGGCACATTTCCCTGCAGGCTGAGCCGGGTGTCTGTGTGGAGACAAAGGAGGTCTTGAGGGCAGAGGGGACAACTGCAGGAGGGCTGTTGGCTACTGTCTCTCTCCAAGCTATGGATTTCTGGGCCTGGCCTTCATACCCATGTCTCTACAGGCACCTCTGGAGCTCAGCTGGGGCTCCCCGGTCTTCTCTGGGGGCTGCACAGGGGATGTTGTCTTCAGTTGACAGGCAGTGATAGAAGGAGTTTCACTTCACTCAGAAAAATCTTTTCTTAGAACCATAGTTAGTTCTTGTAAAAATTTCTGGCCACATAAAAGCCGAGAAGCCAGTTTTAAAAAATCTTTATGTGGTTGAGAAGGAATGTTCAAGCAAGGATGCTGTATCACTGATGATGCTCTTTCCATCTGCTATGGTTTGAATGTTCGTCACCTCCAAAACCACTGTGAAACTTCATCCCCAGTGTGGCAGTATTGAGAGGTGGGGCCTTTAAGATGAGAATGAACCAGGAGGGCTCTTCCCTCACTAATGGAATAATCCATTCATAGATTAATGGGTTAAAGAATTCATGGGCTATCATGGATTGGGACTGGTGGCTTTATAAGAAGAGGAAGAGAGACCTGAGCTCTCAAGCTCAGCCCCCTCATGCTTTTGCCACATTGGAACTCTGCAGAGGCCTCACCAGCAAGTAGGCCTGCACCAGATGCATCTTCTCATCGTGGGATTTTCCAGCCTCTAGAACTTAAGAAATAAATTTTGTTTCTTATAAAATACCCCAGTGTCAGGTATTATGTTATAAGCAACAGAAAATTAAGATGAACTAAGACACCATATTCACCTTTCTTTACTGTTGGGATGTGGAGGAGAGAGGTGAGGAGACTGAAGTTCAGGATGCCTGTGAGCAAACCAGTGTCCTCCACAGGACTGTTTTCAGCAGAGGCCCACTCTCTACCAGCCATCCACTTTTTATATGTTCATCCAATTTCCATTGTCCTCTTTTGCCAGTGTTACGGGTGCTGAGGGACAGAGTGGGGGAAGAGGTGAAGATTCTAAAAGTGAGTTCTCTTTCTTTTAAAGTGGCAAACGAATGATTACTGTATGAGTGGCACAGAACAGAAAACAGCGGTGTCTCGGGGAACTGAGGAGGCACACCTTGTGCTTGGTGTTGCAGGATAAGTAAGTAGAAGTCTCCCCACACAGACAAGCAAGAAAGTTGTTCAAAAAGCAAAGTAGCAACTGCAAGGGCCATGGGAGGGCAGAAGCTCCAAGTCCTAGTCTTTTGCTATCATTAAATATCATTTATCTTCCTTTTGCCTCTATGCAGCAGTAATAATTGGTTATGAAGTGTGTAGCCTTTCAGAGTGGGAGGAATTTTGCCTGGGAAGTCTATCATCATCTTACAGAGCATTGAAGAAGTTCCAGAGACTGTTTGACAGCCATTTTGGTTTCCCTGGAGCAAATTACTCAGCACACATTAGACACCTAATCAACGCTTATTGTTATGAAAGCAAAGCATTGTAATCTTGTGACATTGTCAGGTACAAAAAGAAGTCATACGCTTGCCTTGACTGCACTCAGAATAGTTCTAATAACTGCTGTAGATTTTGACATTTTATTTTTTTAATAAAAGACGAGGAGTCAAACACATCTTAACCACAATGTTTGTAATTATTCATAAGTCTGAAATGTAAAGAACAGAATTTTTAAAAACTAGGCATTGTTACCATGATTTTAGCAGCTGTTTATTGAGTAGAGATAAAGGGCTTTGCACTCTATGTATTTCTTTCCATTTTCAGTTACTTTGATTTTTCTTCTCATCTCTAGGATATCTGGTGGCCAAATACATTTCCGAAAAGAAGACTGACTCGAAGCAAGCTTCAGTGCCAGCAGTGTGGGCTTGGCTGTGGTAGAAGGGAGAGCTGCCGTCCTAGGCACTGAGAAGGCAATCAGGAAGGCCAGGGGACCAGAGCATAGGGACAGGGAACAGGGAGTCTGGAAGGGCTGGGGTGTGAGTAAGGAGGAGGTGAGGGGTGGACAGAGGGAGCAGTCTAGAGACTGGGAGGAAGGGGTGGAACCACTGGGGGAAATGTGGGCCAGAGACATGGAGGCGGTGTGGAGGAGGCATGGAGGAGGCATGGAGGAGGCGTGGAGAAGGCTTGGAAGAGGCATAGAGGAGGGAGAAGGATGGAGGAGGGTGGAGGAGGCGTGGGGGAGGTGTGGAGACCTGGAGGAGATGTGGAGGATGCATGAAGGATGTGTGGTGGACATGTGGAGGATGCATGAAGGATGCATGGAGGAGATGTGGAGGATGCGTGAGGATGTGTGGAGGAGATGTGGAGGATGCGTGAGGATGTGTGGAGGAGATGTGGAGGATGCGTGAGGATGTGTGGCGGCGATGTGGAGGATGCGTGAGGATGTGGGGAGG
>CAUYRH010126606.1:0-17411 GCA_963574655.1 Perodicticus potto
GTGTATGTGGTTGGCGCCTTAGTCCGTTGAGCCACAGGTGCCGAGTCAGTTTCTCCATTTTTAGTAGAGATGGGATCTTGCTCTTGCTGAGGCTGGTCTGGAACTCCTGAGCTCAAGCAATCCATTCACCTCAGCCTTCCAGAGTGTTAGGATTACAGGCATGAGCCACTGCGCACAGCTCCTGAGCATCTTCTTGATGGCTCCTGTAACACTCCTGGACACTTGCAGCAGCGTCACCAGCCAACAGGAGAGGAGGAATGGATATGGGGCAGCTGGTCTCATCTCTCAGCCCTAGGGAGTTGTAGGAAGATCACAAGAGTTGTGGGGTGGCTGGGGTGAGGATGGGGTGGTGGAAGCATCTGAATCAGATGAGTTTAGAAGGAGGTCCTAGGATTGAAAGGGTCCTAGAAGGGTGGGGAGTGGAGTGGAGAAGAGGGAAAGGGACAAGAGGGGAGAGAGGGGAGAAACAGCTTGAGGCCCATAGGACTTGATGTTATCTATTTTCCTACCCTAGGGAGTTGGGCATGCTTGGGGGTGGGATTACACGTTGAAGTCTGTAGCCCTTAGTCCTGAGCCAGGGCTGGACTGTTTTTGTCCTTTTTCTACTTCTAGGAAGCTTCACCAGCACTCCTTGCTCCTTTAGATGGGGTTGCTTCTTTCTCAGGCATACCATGTCAGAGACAAAAACAAGCACAGCAGGGTGAGATGGAGTCTAGAGATGTTCTACCAAAGAGGCCAAAAAAATCTCTTTCCAATGATTCAGTACTCAAGTGCTAGAACTCAGCTGGGTGTGTGGGCCTGGATTATCTGTAGCTTTGTGTTTGCATATGTTTAGACATGAAAATGTTGGTTGTGAGGACTGGTGCCTAATGCACAGGTGCGCATACCTTTGTAGCTGGCAATGTGCATGCGGATAGGATAGTGCCTGCTCTGTGAACTGCATCAGCAAGCATGCTTGGAATCTGTGTGCAGCAGGGAAAGCCAGGGACAAGTGAGTGTTTGGTGTCTAGGGGTACCTGCAGGTATGGTTGTGTGTGGAGTGGTGTTGGCAGGGGTAAAGGAATCTACAGGAGTTACAGAGTGGATATTCTTGAGGGAGCAGCTTCTGGGCAGGCCCTGTATGTCTCTGGCTCTCCTTTCCCAGCTTCCCAGGCAGTGGCCTCTCCAAAGTCCCTCCTTGATTCTTCTCATTCCCACCACCAAAGCCAGGACCCAAGCTGGGTTTCTGAAAGGGAACAATGCCATCTGGTGGTAGGATGAGGCAGTGCCAGGAGCAGGTGACCTGGACCTTGGCTTCTTCCAAAGGCTCTCTGCCTTTCAGGACCCTAGTTAGTGGGAAAGTTACCACTGGGCTGGCTACTTCATGAAAAAAGGGAAGCTATCTAAGGTTCGAGAACTCCATACTCATACATTTTGGGTTCATGACCCAGGGAGGCAGTTAGGAAAGTTACCTGAAAGCACACTGGAGGAAGGTACATACAGGTTATAAGCCCACCCTCTGGACCTATGAACCTGGTCTCCATTCCTTGATCTACCTCTCTGGATTCAAATTTCTCATCTGTAAAGGTGGCTAACCATAACTATTCTGTGGGTGGTATGAGGGTTAAATGAGAGAGTGTGGTGACAATACTTGGTTGAGAGCTGAGCCTCCTATAAAGTCAAAGTAAATGGTAACTGGCCATAGTGACTCATGCTTATAATTCCAGCAGTCTGGGAGGCTGAGATTGAGTGGAACACTTGAAGCCAGGAATTCCAGATCAACATGGGCAACACAGAAAGACCTCATCCCTAAAAAAATCATAATTGGCCAGGCGTGGTGGCATGTGCCTGTAGTCCCAGCTACTTAGAAGGCTGAAGCAGGAGGATTTCTTGAGCCCAGAGGTTCAAGGTTATACTGAGTTATAATTGCACCAATCTACTCTAGCTTTAGGGATGGAGAAAGACCCTTTTTCAAACAAAACAAAACGAAAAAGCAAAGTAAATGATAGTGGCCACCACTGATAACAGGAAAAGTTCTAGAAGCACAGAGAAGAGAGCTGTGTGTTGTGACAGGAGAAAGGATTGCACAGAGATGATGTGTTTGTGTGTGGCATTGACACCACACATTCTAGAATTGACACATTTATTTTATTTTTGTTTTTGAGACAGAGTCTCACTTTGTCACCCTTGGTAGAGTGCAATGGCATCATAGCTCACAGCAACCTCAAACTCCTGGACTTAAGCAATTCTCTTGCCTCAGACTCCAGAGTAGCTGGGACTACAGGCGACCACCAAAACGCTCGGCTATTTTTATAGATGAGTTTCTGTTCTGGCTCAAGCTGGTCTTGAACAAGTGAGCTCAGGCAATCCATCTGCCTTGGCCTTCCAAGTGCTGGGATTACAGGTGTGAGCCACTGGTCCTGGCTAGAGAATTAACACATTTAAGTGAAGGAAAGTGTCTTCTGGAAAGAGGGAAACAGGATCCAGTGAGGAGTGGGTCCCAGAGACCCAGCATTCAGGCTTCCTACTAGCTGTGGAACCTGAGCAAGGCGGCAGACTCACTGTGGCTTGTGTTCTCCATGTGTAAGAACTGTCTGTGAGGGCTGGGCACAGTCACGGTGGCTCACATTTGTAATCCTAGCACTCTGGAAGGCCAAAGTGGGCAGATCGCTTGAGCTCCTGAGTTTGAGACCTGTCCCAGCAAGAGCTAGACCCTGTCTCTAAAAATAGCCGGGGGTTGTGGCAGGCACCTGTAGTGTCAGCTACTAGGGAGACTGAGGCAAGAAAATAGCTTGAGCCCAAAAGGTTGAGGTCGTTGTCAGCTGGGATGCTACTGCACTCTACCCAGAGAAACAAAGTAAAACTGTCTCAAAAACAAAACAAAACAATGACAAAAACATTAAAATAGAAAAATTAGGTGGGTGTGGTGCATGCCTGTAGTCCTAGCTACTTAGGAGGCAGAGGCAAGAGGATCACTTGAGCCCAAGAGTTTGAGGTTGCTGTGAGCTATAATGACACGGCCGCACTCTTCCCAGGGCAACAGAGTGAGACTTCTCAAAAAAAAAAAAAAAAAAAATTTGGTTCTGAGGATTTCATGGAAATGTACAGACTTTGATCAGGATTCCCAGAGAGACAAATGAACAGCATCAGGCCTTGAAAGCTGGGTAGGAATTTTACAGGTTGAGATAATACTCAACTGTGGAATGTTTATCTTTCATGTCCTCCCTGCCCCCCCAAAAGGGATCCCTAGGTCATAGTAAATTGTCTTCTAGTTTTGCAATTGTGTGATGTTAGGCAAGTCACTCTCTCCACAAAATGAAGATATTGCATTAACTGATCTGTGAGGTCAGTCTTGCCTTAACCAATGGAGTTTTAATTTTTCATTTCTCTGCCTCACATGTTATATGTAGCAATAAATATTTACTTCCTACAGGATAGGTCTTGAACAAGAAGACAAAGTTAAACCAGTGCTTTCTGTTTAACGAGACTGTGATTTGTTTGAGGGAAATATTTTCTTAGATTCTGGTGTGGTCTAGATATGATGGACAACAGAACAAAACATACATTCTCTCCTGACACTTGGGGAAGAATAAGGGCAGAATAAGGCCCTGAGACGGCATCAGGCGGTTGTATTTCCGTCTTTGAAGGATCAGAACTCCCACTTCACGCTTCCGCCTTCCGAAGCAGCCAATGACTACACAGTAGTTTGCGTTCAACCAAAGAACTACAATTCCCTAAAGTCAGCGCGTGTGGCGAAGTGCTCCTGTGTCAATCAAAATTTGAAGGGCTCGCCCGTAGATGCGGAACTTCATTTCCCAGGAGTCCCTGGGCTTTTGATTTTCCCCCTCTTGCAAAGGCGTTCTTCTCCCGCCCTCTACTCACGAAGCTCGCGCCAAGTCTACGCGCGCGCGCGGTGCACGTAGCACTCGAGTGACGCATAATATGTGGGCCGCTCTGGATCTTTGGTCGCGCTGTGTGTGTGAGTGAGGGAGAGTGAGTGCGGGACCTGAGGCGGTGTGTGTGAGCTGTGGCCGCTGGCGGGGTCGGGGGGGGGGGGGAGCGGCGGAGCCGCCCGGAAAGGTGAGTAGAGTAAGGAGTAAGACCGTTCTCCCGCATGGGAGCGAGGAGACAGGGCGCGCGGCTGGCCGGGCGGGAGAGTGGGCGCCGGGCTGGGGGAGGGGCGGCACCTGCTTCGGCCGCCGGCAGGGAGGGGGCGGGCCGGGCCGGCGCGGAGGCTGGGCCCGGGGCCTGACAGGACTTCTCCTGCTCCTTATTCCAGCACTGGGGGCGGGGCCTTCACGTTCTTCCCCCATTCCCCAAGAGAAGCTTCCCGAGAGTAACTCTTCCGCCCAGAGTGCGGGGCGGGGTGTGTCAGACCTTACCTGGAGGAGGGGCGCCTTTCATTTCATTTTCTTTGTCACCTTTTTCCTCCCAATTCTCCAATGTTCGTTCTGTACGGGCTGGGGGGCTCCATCTTCCATGCTGTACAGCGGCCCCCTTCCCAGACTGTGTCTCCGCCTCCAACCCCAGTCACCTGGGCGGGCTCTCCCCTCCCGCGGCCTCGTGCCACCTCTCCCTGCATCCGCCTTGCTCTTGGACTGGGCGGTGGGGGCGGAGCTTTCTAGGCACTCCTCCCCCCGCCCGCGTGAAGTAGGTGGAGAGAGGTGCGGGTTCCGCGGCGTGAAGCCCAAACCTTACGAGTGCCCGCCAAATTTTTCTGGAGTCTGTTTCCAGGGATTATAGAAGTTTTCAAGTAGGATGTCAGAAGCGTTTGTTTAACTTAATCATCTCTTCCTAAACGGTTTCTGTTTCGCTTCCTCTTACTGAAGTAGTAGCGTTCTGATTTTCCATTTGTTTAGGAAATAGTTCTGGAGTGTTTGTAGTAGTTCTTTTTGAGTCACAAATGACTCGTCTGTCTACGTCATGTTGGTTTTAGTTTTTCCTTACTCTTTTAAGTGAAGCTTTTTAGTTAGTCTGCATCTTTTAATTACTTATGTTGGCAACTTTATGTTTTAAATGCATTGTTAAGGTATAGAGTGAGAGGTTCCTGGTAGTGTCATCTTAAATTTTTACCTTTACTGTAATTTACTTTTAAGGTTTATGCACGTGTGTATATTTAGACTTTTTTTTTTTTTTTTGAGACAGAGCCTCAAGCTGTCACCCTGGGTAGAGTGCCATGGCATCACAGCTCACAACAACCTCCAATTCCTGGGCTCAAGCGAGTCTCCTGCCTCCGCCTCCCAAGTAGCTGGGACTACAGGCGCCTGCCACAATGCCCGGCCATTTTTTGGTTGCAGCCGTCATTGTTGTTTGGAAGGCCCGGGCTGGATTCGAACCCACCAACTCAGGTGTACGTGGCTGGCGCCTTAGCCGTTGAACCACAGGCGCCGAGCCCAGTTTTAGTTTCTACTGAAATGTGTATTGAATTTTGTATTGATACGTGTGACTTTAATCTTCTCTGTTCTAAGTTTTGTTAATTGGGAAACTGATGCTATATTACCCACGTCAACATAATATTTCCAGGCTCCTATCAACGACCACCTTGACCAGAAGTTGGGCAGAGTCTGCTTACGGTCCCAGGCCTGCCAATGCTGTTACAAAATGAAGCTGGTAGGTCATTCATAGCTTGTCCAGCTTCCACCTCACAGACGAGTGGGACTTTGGGGCCCAAAACAAAACCATTTTGAGTGCTTTTAAACGGATTTCTTTTGCCATTCACCATACTTTATGAAATAGACTGGTCCCCTATTGTCAGTGGTGAGACAGTATTGCACCCCAGGTAAGAGCAGATAGTGCAGATGGCCTGGGCTTAGTCCTTGCTAGCAGTGGGACACTAAGCAAGTTGCATACCCTGAGAGTGGAGATAATAATAGTACTTATTCCCGGGGAGTATTATGAGGATTAAAAGAGATAATATGTTTGAAGTGCCTGTAACTGTGCCTGATGTGAAGTGAATGCTGTACACCTGTTTGCTGTCATTGAGACAGCAGTTAGAGGTCTGCCCAGGGTCACAGAGTTACACAACAGCAGAACCAGAGTTCCAATCCAGGCGTGTTTGGCCCAGGCCTGCTGTTCAGAACCACTATGCCTGGTCACCTTCAGTGAAGAGGAAGGGTGTAAACACCCTAAGGCACCTAGGTTCCACCTCTAGTTCCTGGAAAAAACTATGCCCAGCTGGCTGGACACATCCCCATGTATATACATTCTAGGGGGACACCCTTACCTGGATGTAGTCCACCGAATCACCAAGGGCCTTGAAAGCTGTGTACATGACTTCGCGCTTGCCTCCCCACTTCTGCATGATGCATGAGAAGGTGCTAGCACGCACTACGTTACGTACGCGGTCCCTGCCCTCCTGTAGGCTGGCCTCTGTCTCACCCTCACCAGCCTCATGGAAGTTGCTGCGCCACACAAAAAAGCCAGCTTGCTCTGTGCCACCGAGCACTTCGTGGAAGATGTCCAGCATGTAGGCGTCCTCCTGGCGATTGCCATCCACCACCATGACCACCTTGAGGTCAGGGAAAGCGATACGTTGGGCAGAGCGCAGGCACTTGCGCAAGTAGTCAGGGTCCTCCTGGTACGCAGCAATGCACAGCGCCACCGAGCCCCGCCGGGGAGAGGGCAGCTTCAGTGGCCGGCTGGCCCGCCGCATGCGCCTGTGCTCCAGGAAGGCAAACAGACTCTGGATGAGCAGGTGCAGGCCCAGGATGGCGCCGTACAGACCAAAAGACAGGTAGTGCTTTTCTGTGTGGATGAACTGGTAGCCTGTCACATAGGCTGCCAGGATGCCACCCAGCACTGCCAGGGCAAACAGGCTGGTGCCCACCACACGCAGGGCTGTTGTCAGCTGCACTGGCATCTGGCAGGAGAAACCAGGAGATGTGGGGTCAGGCAGGAGGCAACTTTCCATCAGTGGGAAAGTGAACATTCTCTATGTCTGACCTAGAATAGTGGAAATGACCCACTAATAAAAACCATTACCACTTGCTGACTAAGACTTGTAGACTCAGAAGCCAAGGTAGTGGGGGTCAGCCCTGTCATTTGCTCTCTGACCTCTTTAAGTTATTTCATCTGTAAAATGTGGATTGCAATATTAACCTCATGGCATCTTTGAGGGTTAACTGGGGTGAAGTGCTGTAAAGCATTTAGGGTATGGGCAGCGCCTGTGGCTCAAAGGAGGAGGGCGCCGGCCCCATATGCCAGTGGTGGCGGGTTCAAACCCAGCCCTGGCCAAAAACTGCAAAAAAAAAAGCATTTAGGGTAGCACTTAGTGTGAGACAAGCCAAAGCCCAAAGTGAGTTATGAGATACTCATGGCAGGTAGATGGCAGAACTGGCATCTGCCTGACCCAAAGCTCAAAAGCTTTTTTTTTTTTTTTTTTTTTTTGTTACAGAGTCTCGCTTTGTTGCCCGTGGGACAGTGCCATGGCGTTATAGCTCACAGTAACATCAAACTCTTGGGTTCCAGCAATCCTTTTGCCTCAGCCTCTCAAGTGTCTGGGACTACAGGCACCCACCACACGCCTGGCTATTTTTAGAGACGGGGTCTCGCCCTAGCTCAGGCTGGTCTCAAACTCCTGTGGCTCAGGCAGTCTACCCTCCTCTGCCTCCCAAGGTGCTAGCATTACAGGCGTGAGTCACTGTGTGGGGCCCTGACCCAAAGCTCTTATGAGGTAAGCTTCAGTGGGGCGAGCCCAAGGCCAGAGGCAGCTCTGAGCACCTGAGCTGCAGCCAGCAGGGCCAGAGAGGGGGAGTGGAGAGGGAGGGGGAAGGAGGCAGACAGGAGCCTAGGAGTGTCTCCCTACGCTGTACCTGTTCTGAGAGGGCAGGCTCCAGTAAAGCACAGCTACTGTAAGGTCCAGGAAGAAAGTGGGGGAAGAAAAGACAGCTAGGCTCGGCGCCTGTAGCTCAAGCAGCTAGGGCACCAGCCATATACACCAGAGCTGGCAGGCTCGAATCCAGCCTGGGCCTGCCAAACAGCAATGACAGCTACACCCAAAAAATGGCCAGGCATTGTGGCGGGTGCTTGTAGTCCCAGCTACTTGGGAGACTGAGGCAAGAGAATCACTTGAGCCCAGGAATTGGAGGTTGCTGTGAGCTGCGATGACATAGCACTCTACCCAGGGCAACAGCTTGAGGCTCTATCTCAAAGAAAAAGAAAAGACAGTAGAAAACAAGGGAGAAGTGAAGACTTCTCTTTCTCAAGGCAACAATCAGTAAGAGGAACTTTGCCTGTGTTCTCCATTCCGTTCTCCACTTTCTTGCCTTTTTCTGATTCAACTGAGAGGCAGAAAAGAAAGGGAAAGGCAATGGGGAAAAGCAGTCAGGAGAAAGGAGGGAATGAGAGCTGGGGTATAGACAGCCCTCAAGCCCAGCTCTGAAGTACACCAGGGGGGTACTGCAGCAGCCAGGAAAGGTGCTGCCTAGGGAGCCCGGCGGCATCTGTGTTCATCCCCCTGCCTGGCAACTCCTGTTAACAACTGCCAAGTTTCTGTTTACAACTAAGTCAGGGCTTCTAACATCTGCCCTGTTGGAATTGGCTGTGTTTTAGTGAGGACAGCCCACGACTTGGCACCAGAAACTTGGGCCCATCAGTACAAGGGGGGGCTCTAATGGTTTCTTGCTTGTGTCTCCGGTAAATAATTTCCTGAAAATGAAACACTTCAGCCCTTTCAAGCTACCCAAGTAGTAATGCTGACTGTCGTTTCTCCAGAGCCCAGGAGGGGAGGGGATGTGGAATATCGGTAGGAGGGGACAAAAGGGTGACAAGGACTGCTCCATGCCCTTCATTCTGACCCAGGCCTTCTCCCCATCTCCTCTGCCACTTTACTGATTTGGAGAACCCCGTTTCCACCCCAGGTCTACAGACAATAACATCTCACTTTCAAAGTTTGCTCCAACTCTAGGTCTCAGGAAAATGGAGCCCCTCAACACAAACGCACCTTCCTGTCAGGGGACACCTCTCACACAGGCGTGGTGAGGAGCACACAGTCACTGCCTAAATCAGCCTGAGACGCAGGTACCAGCAGCCTTCCAGCAGCTTCGGTCAGGAAGGAGCTGTTGGCAGCCTCACCTCTCCGGGAAGCGTAGCCTCCCAGCGCCCTGCCCCATCATCCCGGGGAGCCTGCCGCATGCTTCCTCTGCAGGGCTCCCAGCCCTCCCTAGGCCGCCCTCACCGCGCGCGCCTGCACCTGCGGCCAAGGGGCGCCCTGGCCGCTTCGAGCTCACGTGCGGGGTGGAGGGTTGCGGCCCTGCTGCCCGCCTGCGCTCGGAAGGGCCGCAGACGCGGGTGAGGAGAAGCCAGCAACCGGCCTGACGCTCGCGCCCCGCCTCGGCGCACTGCCGGAGGCGGTGCCCACCGGTCAGAGCAGCCGGGAAGGCACTCACCGCGCTTCTCGCCCCTACGTGAGCCTTGTTTCTTGGCAAAGGCGGCGCCGGCCACACCCACGTGTCGGTTGCCCACGACCTGGCCGGAAAGGAACGGAAAACCCATAGGAACCACTGTCCGACCAGGCCTCGCTCATCTTTCCGGGGCTCCAGCTACCTTGGCAAAGTGTGCCTGCAGACAAAGGCAGCATTCCCGGTGTCGCCGGTCCCCTCCTATCCCCGGCAGGACCCCTCCCCTGCAGGAATCAGGCACTACCCCTGTTTCCCCGCACAGCCCCCCAGGACTCAAGAAAGTCCCGCAGCCGGATACACCACGTGCAGTCAGGAGCTGGTTTCAGCTCTGGTTGAGGGTTCCCCTGTGCTGGCAGTGGCTGTGTCACCCCAAAGCGGCGGAGGTGGTGGGGAAGGGGCTGATCCTAAAACTCGGACCGCCTCTCATCCCCACACCATTTGCTCATCCTGGGGAACGCGGCCCCGGCATACTGACACTCACTTGCGCTTCAAGGACACGAGGTTGGGGGGCACTACTCAAGACCAGCCCCCAGACAACGAAAGGACAAAACCCCTCCGGACGCACGCCTCTATCCACCCTCAACCCCAAACTTTGAGGGGCCGCCAGGTCCGCAGTCTCTCCAGCTGACAGGTGCGCCCCGCTGCGGGGCCCATAAGCGGCGGAATGGAAACTTGTGCGCGAGGCGGGGGCTCTTTCTCTTGCGCCCGGCAGCCCTCTGAGCCGGCACGGGAAGGGAAGCCCAGCCCCGCAGACACGGGCTGCTGCGGCCCGGCTGACCCGCAGGAACCCAGCGCCAAGAATCTTGGTGCTTGGACAGGTGCGCACTCCCAGGCGGGCGTGGAAGGTGGGGGAGGGGAGCTTCGCCCAGCCCGGCGACCCGCACCGTCCGACCTTCGATTCATTTACTAACCAGCCGCCGCAAAGAGGAGGGGAGGGGAGGTCAGAGCAGGAGGGGATGGAGGAAGAAAGGAAGGAGGAGTCGGTGGGGAAGAGGCTGCAGGAACCGCGCCTGGAAACCTAGGGCTGCGGCAGCCCCCAGCCCGCCTCCCAGCGCCTCAAGGCGGGAGACCCGCGGGGGTCCCAGGGCTCGGCTAGAGGCACCCGGAGCCCTGCACGCCCGGGTCTTCCGCAGCCCTCGCGGGGCCCGGGCCTCCGAGTGGCCAGCCCCGCTCACCGGTCCCCGCTCACCGTGCCGCCGGCTGCCCGCGCTCCGGTGCTCAGCAGGCCCGCGGCGGCTCCATGCCCCTCCTCCAGCTCCTCGCCGCCGCCGCCGCGCGCTTCGACTGAAGAGCGCTGGCCCCGCCGAGCCTCCTTTAAGTACCGAGCGAGTCGCCGCCGGGAGAGGCGCCCTCCTCCGGCCCCGGGACCCGGAAAGTTGGCAAGAGTGGGAGGGCTCCCCGCGGGCGCATCCCCTAACCAGCTCGGTCGGAGGGAGCGCCCGGGCCAGCGTTCGGCTGGGACGCCGGGTCCTGCGTGGACCCGGCTCCTCTGGCTCTCAGAGATTCGCATCCTCTGCGCCCTCTTGGAAACTGGGTTCTGCCCATGGGGCCCAAGGCCGAGCTGCTGAGCGCTCGCCATGGGGCCAACGGCCCAAGGAGGGAGATCATTGTGCCCAATCTAGAACCAAAAGCGTGGTTAACTTTAAAGCTAACACGTTGGGACTTACAACATTCTTACTCTCGGTCCTCGCCCCACGCCAGGCTTTCTGAGCCTGAAAACCTACTCACCCTGCAAAGCGAGCAAACGGATAGAAATCTTCCCCCGACGTCTGCACACAAAGGGGCTGGGGCTCCCGAAAACCAAGACAGTAGAACCTTCTTGCTGGCACAAAGGAGCAGAAGAGAATTATTGTCAAATATAAAAAGGCTGGTCAAAGAAGGTGTTAACAATTGTGACAGCTTAGCTTAGAATTCCGCAGTGGGGCGCTGATGACTTTAAGGCTGTTTGCAAGAGCTGCAAATGGTTTTGCAGGAACCTCGCAGGTTCCGGTGTCTTAAAGCCAAAACAATTCCTCCTTCCCTTTTTTACACCTTAATTTCCGAAAAGCATGACCTCTTAGCTTCCCAACTGACCTATCTCCAATTGATTCTGAGATGGTTCTAGACTCGGGTGAGGTGGCGTGGGATAGGGGAAACGGGAGTTATAGGAAGGCAGTGTAGAACCAGCTGAAGGCACTTTTTACTTTTCAAAAAGAACTTGAAGAGAAATTATAATTAACGCCTGGTAAAGTGAAATTACATGTCCTTCAAACATATCCTGAGATAATTTCTATTACTTCCCAAGATGCAACGAATCTATAGGTACTGGGGTTGCAGTTTATAAACTACTCCTCTCGGAAGTCTTAGGGACTCAGGGGCTGCCCACCCTCACTCACTCTGGGCCACTGAGATTATTCCTCATTTCCAGGCAGGCAAAGACACCAGGCACACCTACTCCTCCCACTCCCATCTTGCATTACAAAAATCAAAATATTTTTGCTTGAGAACATCATTAATGTGCTATAGGGTTTAAGTGTATGTTTTTTAAACCTTTAAAAAAAAAAAACAAACCAGTCTCACTCTGTTGTCCAGGTTAGAGTGCTCTGACATCATAGCTCACCATAACCTCAAACTGGGCTCAAGAGATCCTCTTGCCTCAGCCTCCCGAGTAGCTGGGACTATAGGCATATGCCACGACGCCTGGCTAGTTTTTCTGTTTTTAGTAGAGATGGGGTTTCACTCTTGCTCAGCCTGGTCTTGAACTCCTGAGCTCAAGCAATCCACCCACCTCCTCCCAGAGGGATAGGATGACAGGTTTGAGTTATCAGCCTGGCCTTAAAACTAGTAATCCACAATGGAAATGGGTTTGACCTTCAGAGGGCCTGAGGGGCCCTACTAGAACCCCTCATTCACAAAAGTGCACTGAGATGGAGAGAGGAGGGCTCTGTAGTCAGCCAGCCTCAAGGTCTTCATCCCAGGAATAGGGTTGTTAAGAGGATTATTATGAGATTTGAGGAGAATGGCTGAGAGGGAGAGCTCAGCAAATGTTAGCTCCAGTTAATCTCAACCTTCATTCACCCATACTATGGATTCTACTTGCCCGTCCTTCTAGAGCACTCAGTGACAGAACGTTCAGAGACCAAAGTTTCCCTGTGTCTATTTACTGCATTAGGGACTCCTAGAGCCCTGGACCCCTTCCTCCACATCCAGAGACATCACAGAGCCTGGAGTTGCCAGAGACTTGAGGATCTGTCTGATCCTACCTCCTACCCAAATTCCAGTGTGACCAGGAGCTCTGTTATCAAGAGAAGCTATAAATTCATATTTTTTTAATGGGAAAGCTCACAATTTTAAGTGTTGATAATTAATTCAAATGTTGAAGGAGGAAAAAACACTCCATAGGCCAGGCAAAACGTGCCTCTGAGTCACATCCAGCCAACTGGGTGCTTATAAGTGACCTGTTTAGAGCTCAAGGAATGGAACAGCCAGTTTGAAAAGATCCTTTTTGCTCTCAACACAATAGCAATAAGACTTCTCTGGGTGCTAATTTGTTTCCCTGGGGCTGGTCCAGGATCATCTCATGCTTAAGTCTCTAACTATGTCCCGTGGGCTTACTGCTGGTCCTTCTCTGCTGGCCCCAGGAAGTTTCCCAGGTGGGGCTAGTTCAGCACAGCCACACTGGTCAATTAGAACCTCTGAAATGAACAGTAGATGCTGATGCACCATCAGGAGAACAATTAGCACTCTGCTGGGGCCAACTGGCTTTGCTCCCTAATGGGCTTCCCCTGGGGAGCAGACTCTTTTTCTGATCTGCAGGGCCAGGGACCTGGTGTTATCAGGCAGATAAGAGAGCCTTTACCGTTGTGGCAGTCTATGCCAGGGAGGATTTGCCTGTAATTAGCATCTAGTTTGTGGTACCCTATTTGGATTCATCCCTTTAGGGGGAGATAGGTAGGGGAGTCTTTAAGGGACTCCCCTAAGTCCCTTAAGGGATACAATAAAGCTGGAGTTTATCTCTGCTTACCACTAGGGATTTAGCAATAGGACTAATTCCATACCCAATCACTTAAAAACGTGAATTCAGATATTGCTGAATTGGCTTTCACACAGGTTCCAATGGACAAGCCTCTGATTTGGCTCACGAGTATGAGGATTCAGGCTGTACTTCAACATTCATTTAACAAATGCTGAAGCCCTGCTCTGAACAGAGAAGAGTGTCTTTGGCACCCAGAGATCTCAGGCTCGTCCCACCATCTAGAAGGTTATCCATCTTGAAGACAAATAAACTTGAAAATTAAGTTACTGTACAAGGCAGTTTATGATTAAATGTTGATAAGAGAATTCAACAAGAAGAGTTTGAGAAATTTCAAGAAAGATCTCGGCTCGGTGCCTGTGGCTCAATGGGCTAAGGCGCCAGCCACGTACACCTGAGCTGGCGGGTTCGAATCCAGCCCGGGCCTGCCAAACAACAATGACAGCTGCAACTAAAAAATGGCCGGGCATTGTGGCAGGCGCCTGTAGTCCCAGCTACTTGGGAGGCAGAGGCAGGAGACTCGCTTGAGCCCAGGAGTTGGAGGTTGCTGTGAGCTGTGATGTCACAGCACTCTATCCAGGGTGACAGCTTGAGGCTCTGTCTCAAAAAAAAAAAAAAATTAACGTGGGGGTGGCACCTGGTGGCTCAGTAAGTACGGTGCAGGCTCCATATACCAGAGGTGACGGGTTCGAACCCGGCCCCAGCCAAAAACTGCAAAAAAATAAAAAAATAAAAAAATTAATGTGGGCTCGGTACCCGTAGCACAGTGGTTAGCCACATACACCGAGGCTAGTGAGTTCGAACCCGGCCCGGGACAGCTAAACAACGACAACTGCAACAACAACAACAAAATACAGCCGGGCAATGTTCCGGGCGCCTGTACTTCCTGCTACTTGGGAGGCTGAGGCAAGAAAATCACTTAAGCGCAGGAGGGGTTAGTTAGGGGTTTGAGGTTGCTCTGAGCTGTGAAACCATAGCACTCTACCAAGGGTGATATAGTGAGACTCTGTCTCCAAAAAGAAAAAAAATAATGTGACAAATGTGAAAGGTAATAAAAAGAAGTTGCTGAATGGAAGAAACCTTGCCAAGTATGCATCAGCAAGGTGAACAATCAGTCTGTGCCCAACATTACCATCTGAGAGAGGGAGCAAAGAAAAGAGGAGTAAGAGAAAAGTCAGTGATCTATGGTGCTGGGAAGCCTCCAGGTAGGACTGTCCCGACAGGCAATGAAAGCCAGAGGACAGATCCTGGTGCCAAACCAGGGCCATACTTAAGCCTTAAGCCTGACAGAAGCAGCAATGCTGTCAAAGCAGGTAGAGAATGAAGACAGCTCTTAAGAGGAGTAGACACCGAGTCTCTAGGATTAGCCCATGGTTCACTCAAAATAACCAATCACTAACATGACAAAAATATAATTTTTTTTTTGAGACAGTCTCATTTTCCTGCCCCAGCTAAAGTGTAGTTTTGCCATCGTAGCTCACAGCAACCTCAAATTCGTGGGCTCAAGCCATCCTCTTGCCTCAGCCTCCTGAGTAGCCAGGACTACAGGTACCCGCCACTATGCCTGGCTAATTTTTCTATTTTTTATAGAGACAGGGTCTCACTCTTGCTCAAGCTAGTCTCAAACTCCTCAGCTCAAGTGATTCTCCCACCTTGGCCTCCCAGAGTGCTAGGATTACATGCATGAGCCACTGCACCTGGCCTAAAAATACCCTTAAGAAAAAACTTTACCTTATCTCTTTTCTTAGTTCATCTTCTGCTGCTTGATTTTCTCCAGGGCAAATCTTTGCCCTAAATTTCCTGTAATTCTGTCCCCCAGCACTTTGCTGTTCTTGGTGATGTAACTGCTTTATTCGTTTAGCTAAAGAGCTCAGAGAAAAGTCAAGGGGCACGATTTTCTTATTAATTTTAACAGCTACATCAACCTGAGACACTGAGGTATTCTGAGTATTAACTAACTTTTCAGAAATGTCAGAATCTGAAGGAATTTCTTTCTTAAAATGCTTTGTGTTTGGGGATGAGAGATTAGTTGGCTGGGGCAAAGCTCTAAGTTTATATCCAATATCTTCTTGGTTTAAATGGCATTCCACATCTGAAAGACGATAGTTAGTTTCAGGTAATTTCTCACAAGATTCCATGTTTTCCTGCAAAAACCTGTCTTCCAGGTAGCTCACTGCAGGGTCACTGCTGACCTGACTGTCTGTAGCTGGAGTGCTGAACTCTCCCTCTGAGCCAGCTGAAGTGCTGCTGTGTCCCAAATCTGTCTCCCTTTCTGTTCTGTTCATGTGGTTACCAGAGCCCTTACTTGAAATCATCACCTCTTCCTGAAAGCCCAGCAAGTCTCTGCCAGAGATGGGATCTGAAGCCCTAGAAGATAGTACACTCCTTTTCTGTCTCGGAGAGTTCTGTCTTGGCTCAGTAATTTCCATGTCCTGAGACTTGTTCTTTGTTGCATGATGAAGAGAAAAGGCCTCTCTCAGTCTGGAAATAGATACAGCCCTTTTTTCTTCTCCTTGAGTCTTTAACGAAGGGGAATTCTGCTGCTTTTCTGATGGAGGCTGTTCCAATTCTGCTGCATGCATTTTTATTAAGTTACCTAAGTAAATATGAACAGAGAAGAGTATCATGGACTATACTAAAATGGGATTAGAGGATATTTTTATGTGAACAGGTACTTCACAACGGAGATCCAAATAGTTAATTAAACACAGGAACTCTGTTGAACATTAATCATAAAAGAACAAACAATTAAAGCCACAATATGATACAGCTATATACTCACCAGAATGGGTAAAATTAAAACAACAAATGTTTGCAAAAATCAGGATCAAGTGGAATCCTTTAATATCTCTTGTATTTAAGTATATATTGTATATTAGTAGTGAAATTGGCATAACTGCTTTATAAAACTCACTGGGAACACGCCCTAAATCTAATCATATGCACACCTACCTTTGACCCCAAGTACCTAGTTCTATCAGGAGTGTTATCTATGCTCACCAAAGACACATATCAGAGTACTCAGGATGCTTTCTTCATAGCCCCAAACTAGAAACACTCAAATACAAAGAAATTGTGGTTTCTGAATGTACAGTGGCATACTATACACAAGGGGTCCTCAAACTATGGCCCGCAGGCCACATGCGTCCGCCAAAGACATTTATCCGGCCCACCGGGTGTTTTTGCCTCCGCTGCCTGTCCTGTTTAGCAGCAGACTCATCCTGGGCCTGCAAAATCTATTAGCGAAAAAACCATTGGTTGCATTCCCAAACAAAACATGTGTGGATTCACTGGAAAAGTTGCAAAAGGAGTTCCAATTTAGATTTAAAGAGCTTCATCTCCATAAACAGGACATACAGCTTTTCCATAACCCATTTTCTATTGACATTGAAAATGTGGAGGTCAGTACTGGAAGTCGCCGCCCTGGCCGCCCCTCTGCCAGCTGCTCTGGCGCCACCTCAGGTCGGCATCTCCGGCAGGAAGGAGCCAGGTGCTGACGGGTGCGGCAGGGGCAGCCGAGCGCTCCTGCGGCTCCGGCTCCGGCTCTGCGCAGGCGGCAGCTTTCCAGCTTCTCCATGGGGCTGGCACCCGGATGCTCCAAGAACGTTTCCACTGTTGCTAGGAGGACACACGCAGTGAGATTCAGAATTCCTGGAGAATTGCCTTTGTGAGAAGCTGGAAGCACTTCTTTAAATTCCTTCTCTTATGGCTCGGCGCCTGTGGCTCAACGGGCTAAGGCGCCAGCCTTATGTACACTTGAGCTGGCAGGTTCCAATCCAGCCTGGGCCCACCAAACAGGACGGCTGCAACCAAAAAAATGGCCAGGCGTTGTGGCGGGCGCCTGTAGTCCCAGCTACTTGGGAGGCAGAGGCAAGAGACTTGCTTGAGCCCAGGAATTGGAGGTTGCTGTGAGCTATGATGCCACAGCACTCTATCCAGGGTGACAGCTTGAGGCCCTGTCTCAAAAAATAAAAAATAAATTCCTTCTCTTAGTTTTTCAAAGAAACATCAAGAAACCATGA
>CAUYRH010126609.1:0-62262 GCA_963574655.1 Perodicticus potto
AAGAATCAGCAGAAAAATCCTGGCAACATGAAATCCCAGGCCAGAGTAACCCCTTCTAGGGATCATGAGATAGCTACCACAGAAGATTCCTCCTATAAAGAAATGTTAGAAATGACAGAAGGGGAATTTAAAATACAGATAATGCAAACAATGAAGGAAATTGCTGAGAAAGTGGAAAACAATCAAAAAACAATGAAAGAAATTGCTGAGAAAGTGGATAATAACCAAAAGGTAATTCAAAAACAGAATCAAATAAGAGATGAATGATACCAAGAATATAGAAAGGAGGCTTGGCGCCTGTGGCTCAACGGGCTAAGGCGCCAGCCACGTACACCTTTGCTGGCAGTTTGAATCCAGCCTGGGCCCGCCAAGCAACAATGACGGCTGCAACCAAAAAAAAAAAATGGCCGGGCATTGTGGCGGGCACCTGTAATCCCAGCTACTTGGGAGGTGGAGGCAGGAGACTCGCTTGAGCCCAGGAACTGGAGGTTGCTGTGAGTTATGATGCCACGGCACTCTATCCAGGGTGACAGCTTGAGGCTCTGTCTCAAAAAAAAAAAAAAAAAGAATATAGAAAGGATATAGCAGAGCTGAAGGAACAGAAGCAGTCAATTAGGGAACTTAAGGATGCAATAGAAAGTATCACAACAGATTAGATTATGCAGAAGAAAGAATGTCAGAGGTAGAGGATTAAGCTCTTGAGATAATTCAGATAGTTAAAGACGCCAAAAAGAAGAGAGAGAAAGCAGAACGTTCACTGACAGAATTATGGGACTCTATGAAGCATTCAAACGTGCGAGTTATAGGTATCCCAGAAGGGGAAGAAGAATGCCCCAGAGGAATGAAAGCCATTCTATAGAATATTATAAATGAAACTTTCCCAAATATCCCAGAAGATTCTGACATACTCCTTTCAGAGGGATATCAGTCTCCTGGTCACCTCAACTCAAATAGAACTTCTCCAAGGCATATTATGATGAATTTATCTAAAGTCAAGACAAAGAAAAGATCTTGCAAGCAGCCAGGAGTAAGCGCCAACTGTCCTACAGGGGCAAAACTATCAGGGTGACTGCAGACTTCTCTAATGAAACTTTTCAAGCCAGAAGACAATGGTCATCTATCTTTAACCTACTTAAACTGAACAATTTCCAGCCCAGAATTCTATACTCTGCGAAGCTAAGATTTAAAATTGATGGAGAAATCAAATCTTTTTTATGGATATGCAAACATTGAGAGAATTTGCCACAACAAGACCAGTTTTGCAGGAAATATTTCAACCTGTCCTACACACTGACCATCACAATGGACCTTCAGCAAAGTAAACACCCAGAAAATATAGGGCAGAAATTAGTTTTCCCAATGATGCATAAGACAAACTAACCAACGGACTTTCACAAAATATGATGAATAGAATGCTACCACACTTATCAATTATCTCAATAAATGTCAATGGCTTGAATTCCCCACTGAAGAGGCATAGATTGGCTGATTGGATTAAAAAATACAAGCCATCTATTTGCTGTCTGTAGGAAACACACCTCACATCAAAAGACAAAGTAAAACTCAGAGTTAAGGGTTGGAAGTCAATTTTTCAGGCAAACAGAACTCAGAAGAAAAGAAGAGTTGCAATCTTATTCTCAGATACATGTGGAAACAACTAAAGTCAAAAAAGATAATGATGATTACTTCATATTGGTTAAGGGAAAAATACAACAAGAAGACATTTCAATTTTAAATATTTATGCACCCAATTTAAATGCTCTGAGATTCCTGAAACAGACCTTGCTTAGTCTGAGCAATATGATATCCTATAACACCATAATAATGGAGGACTTCAAAACCCCTCTCTCAGAGCTGGACAGATCCTCCAAACAGAAATTAAATTAAGATATTAGAGATTTAAATGAGACTTTAGACCAACTGTGCTTGATAGATGTATATAGAATGCTCACAATATATTTTCGATTATTAGGATTTTGTTTCCCATAGAGTATTTTCAACCTTTCATATATGTTGGCATAATTATAAGATTTCTGTGATACAAAATACATCCTTTTGTTATTAATAATAGCTCTTACTATAAATCAATCATTCACTGGGTGAGTATTTAGCATGTGCCACCTGAAATTCTCACAGAGGAATCCTGTTGGCTAAACAGGCTCAGTAATTTGAATCAAGATTGGATTGTTGTAAATTCATCAACATTCAAGCCATTGTGCCAAGTGGGGAAGAAATCAAAAAGTAATCAGATAATTTCAGAGCCCTCTGACCTCAAAGAGGGCTCTGAAGGGTTGTCTTCTTATAATGATGTAAGTATTTTAATAGCTTCCTACATAATAGTTTCATTTTTAATTGTAAAAAAATTAAGTTTACATATGTATGTGTGTGAATTTATGTACAAACTTAAAAAATAATTGCCTTTCTTACTTTTCATAGAATCAAGATGAAACTATATTAATCTAAAAGAAAAATGAAAACACAATTAGATTCAATATTAAAGATAAAAAATTCTGTACAACCTCCTTAGAGCAAACAAGGTACCAGTATTATGAGTCTAAAATTGAGGTTGCTAGGATAAAGAATTGTTATACTAAGGGAATAATTTCTAAATACAACCACCCTTATTTCCAGTTAGAATGCAATCAGTGTTTCCAAGCTACATTGGGCTGAATTTCCTGCTAACAAATGTGATAATATAGAACTCAATGAAAATTAATGTTCCAATGAGAGCTCTTAAAATGATGTTCTCAAAAAATAATATTGGTGCATTAAAATAAAGAATTACACATTAAGTCTCAAGTTAAAACTCTCACAGCAAAAATAGGCTGTGATGTATTTATTTATTTTTTTCCCCTTTTAAACACTTTCATATCCTGAAGACGTTTAGGGAAATTAATCTATACAAAGATTAAAGATATAGTGAACCTCATTTCTTAGAATCTTTCATAAGAATCTTACACAAATAAAATGAAGAATTTCAGAAATAGTATTAAATTCCCATTATTGATACACAACAGCTTGTTTCTCTGCTAGTCATTCTTTCATAAGTTTCTTGATTAGAATCTTATACCATTATGATACTCAGTTTGATTATATCTAAGCCATCATCTATCAATTTATTTTCCTGTGTCTCAGAAACCTTTTTTTCTCCTTCCTTCCTTCTTTCTGCCTCCCTCCTTCACTTATTTCATTCCTTTCCTCTTCTTT
Organism: Perodicticus potto; assembly: GCA_963574655.1. NCBI lineage: Eukaryota > Metazoa > Chordata > Mammalia > Primates > Lorisidae > Perodicticus > Perodicticus potto. The sequence goes on from CAUYRH010126609.1 coordinate 3,208, forward strand.
TTTTATTTCTTTCTGGTTTCCTTCTCTCTTTTTACTCTCCCCCTTCTTCCCTTTATTCAGACTTCAATGACCAGTGAGATCTGGTTAGGAATGTTCTGTGCAGTTTGGAAATGAGACAAGACTGAACAACAGGTATCTGTCCACTATCTTCACTATACCACTTATGACCTATATGCACATATGCTGTACAGGTTGATCTGCTTTCAGACTATTTTTTAATAAAAGGGGGAAAAGGTATAAAATAGTGAATGCAGTATGTTAAGAATTCCAATTCTATTTATTGTACAAGTTTCCACATGGGGACTAGTCAGAGACCTGTAGAGGTGGTGCAATTGTCAGCAGCATCTTGAGCTGCAGGTGTACAGCGTCCAACGCTACTGAAGGACCCATATGGAGTCTCTCAGCACCACAGGACTATGTTCAGTAAGCAGTGCCTGTTCCCATTGAGTTATATCCTATTTGGTTTGTTTTTTTTTTTTTTTGAGACAGAGTCTCATTATGTCACCCTCAGTGGAGTGCTGTGGCATCACAGCTCACAGCATCATCAAACGTTTGGGTTTAAGCGATTCTCTTGCATCAGCCTCCAAAATAGCTGGGACTACAGGTACCCACCACAATGCCTAGCTACATTTTTTTTGCAGTTGTCATTTGCTGGTCTGGGCTGAGTTCGAACTCACCAGCCTCAGTGTATGTGGCTGGAGCCGTAATCACTGTGCTATGGGTGCTGAGCCTAGTTATAGCCCATTTTGATTGGTTGACGTCCTGCTGTGTAAGTTGTTAAATATTTTGAATAACATCCACCCTCATTGCTGGGTGACTTTGGCAAATTAATTATTTCTTAGCCTTAGTGTTTCAACTGTGAAATAAACATTTGAACTGTAGAGTCTCCAAAGTAAGTTCCAGGCTTTACAGTATATGATTTGGAGTTTAGCTATACATATGATAGGAGTCAAAATGCAAAATTAGAATCCTAGAGAGCAAAGTTTCAAAACCATTACAATAAAAAAACTGGTTTAATGATGCAATATCAACTGTTGAAAGAGAAATTATGAGCACACATTGCAGGGTTATAATGGACATGACAGTTTTTCAGTTAGACAACTTGGGTTGACATGAAGGTAGGATCCAGTTTCATGCAACTGAGACGAGAGAGTGTGAAGACTTTTGCTAATATTAATGCTGCTTCTACAAGCTTGTCAAGCTATTTCTGTTTTCTTGAATAGAACTTGAAAGCTGAAAAATTCTAAAATATTGTCCACATTCTTCCTTTGTGGGTTAGTAGTTTTGCTTAAATAAAAATGTTAAAATTTACTCCAACTGGATCAATTAATGTGGAGCATACAAAAACATTTAGTAATAATATAAGTGCACTAAGCAAACCTCAGTAAGGTATTGTTTGTGATCATACGCTATCATTCTCACATTAATATGTGGTATACAGTATTTACTATACAAAAGGCACTATGTTACTTCTTAGGATCATAAATAAACTACTTGCACTAAACTCTTTTTGTCAGGGTCTGTTTCTAGGAAAATCCAAAATAAATCAATGTGTGTATGTACACACATGTGTACACGCTAATGCACTGGGGGCACAGGGTAAGACGTGACACGTAAGGCATCATGGACAGTTGCAATACCAGGTACAAAAGCAGAGGTGAGAAACAGAAAGATGAATTCCTGCAATGTCTACTAATCCATGAAATGAATAGAGGACACGGCACACACAGGATTGTATGATATAGGCGAGCACTTACATAGCCTGGTTTCACCACTAAGAAAAGTTTACACTTGCTCAAAAGGGCACAAGAAATGCACTGAGAAAGTATTTTCCAGGAATGGGATTACCTTGGGTACAATTCCTATTGCTTAAAGAAGTATTGGATAGTCTTTTAAAATAAGAAAACTAGGGCGGCGCCTGTGGCTCATCAAGTAGGGCGCCGGCTCTATATACCAAGGGTGGTTGGTTCAAACCCAGCCTCAGCCGAACTGCAAAAACAGAAAAAAATAGCGGGGCGTTGTGGCAGGTGCCTGTAGTCCCAGCTACTCGGGAGGCTGAGGCAAGAGAATTGCCTAAGCCCAGGAGTTGGAGGTTGCTGTGAGCTGTGTGATGCCACGGCACTCTACTGAGGGCGATAAAGTGAGACTCTGTCTCTACAAAAAAGGAGAAGGAGAGGGAGGGGGAGAGGGAGGGGGGAGGGGAGGGGAAGGAGGAGGAAGAGTAGAAGGAGAATAAGAAGAAGGAGAAGAAGAAGAAGAAGAAACCTAAATGGGTTAATGGTAAAATGTTAAATGTGCAAGGTATGAATACCACAGTCACAAGAGTCCTCTGATATTCATTTATTTGATGTTAATCAGTAAGTATTAGAGTTGGGGGTGATGCCCAAGCCTCTTTGCTTCATCATGCTACACTCCTGCCCTAAAAGCCCCATCTCGGTCAGTGGCAGTGTGCATCCAGCTGTGAAGGCCAAGAGACCTAGAGTCATGTTTAATGTCTCTCTCAATCCACCATCAAATTCTATTGTTTATACCTTCAAAATATAGTGGAATTTAATGAATGTCTTGCCATCTGCTCTGACTTAGCCTGTTCCAATCTCTCATCTTTTCCTGTCTACACAGAAATTGCCTTTTAACAAGTGCCCCAGCTGCTACTCACGCCTCTCAGACACTTGGCAATGCAGTCACTGAAGCAAACTCTTTAAATCTTAAATCACAACAACATCAGATTAGACTAAATTTGTTTTTATAGGAGCCAATCCCTTTCTGTCTCTGATTTAACTGCTCTTTATACCTAACTCAAACTTTCTTAAGCTGCTTAATTTATTTGAAAAACTTAGCATATTAGATATTGTTTAAAAGTTAATGTTATATGCCTCTCAATCAAAACCCGTAGGTCATTCCCCTCTTTACTCAACGAAAGTCAGAATCAAGACAGTAACCTAAAAGGCTATTGTTTCTCTTCATCTTCATTCTTGCTATTCTGTCTTACTCCTCTACAGCCACCTTGGACTCCTTGCTCCTGAATGACCAAAGTCATCTTAACCAAGACAACTTCCAAGACCGTTTTCCCCTACCATGTCCCCTTAACTGAGCTGTGAACTTTCTTTCAGTCTTTGTTTATATATCACCTTTCAAATAAATGTTTTTAGCAATGATGAAACTACAAACTGCGTCTCAATTTGTAAAAATGTCTCTCAATATTATCTTCCATTTGGAATCATTGCATTATAATTATACTTCCATGCTTTTTTATTAACGATATCTATGGATAATTATACACTTTATTTCATAAGCCTTCTACCTTTTTCAGTCAATCTTCAATAACTCTTTGACTAGTCATCACCATTATTACAAACAAGTAAGGATCAGGTATGTAAAATGTCTAGATCAGAATAGACAGAATTAGAATAATGCTTGCTCCCAATTTTCAAAAAAGCAATATCCTTTACCTTTTTTCTATAAAAACAATTATATTTCAGGATTGAAATAAATGCATTTTTGCCTCTAGTCCTAGCTACCCAGGAGGCTGAGATTTCTGGAGCCCAAGAGTTAGAGGTTGTTGTAAGCTGTGAAGTCATGACATTCTACCCAGGATGACAGGATGAGACTCTGTCTGAAAGAAAGGAAGGAAGGAAGGAAGGAAGGAAGGAAGGAAGGAAGGAAGGAAGGAAGGAAGGAAGGAAGGAAGGCAAAGAGAAAGAAAGACAACTTCCACCTTTTTTATGGATGGACCTTTATTGAAGGTGGTAACTAGGATTGTATAGCCAAGTTTAGAATTTGAGGAGTCAACATGACATGGATGAGATACATTCGTAGAAGACCAAATACTAAACTGTATTCATTATTTTTAACTAACAAAAATGCTTTCAAATCTACCTTTCCAACTTATCATAATTTTTTTTTGCTATTTCCTTGATGATTAAGTCATACTAACATTTAATGTGCTAGACTTGAATTCACGTTAGCAGTAGGTTAATACTTGCTGATTAAACCTTATACTCCGTTCAAATTAATTTGTGTTTATTACAATAATCATAAACTTAGCCTGTCTACTTTAATTTCTAACTTTTTCGCTAATTTAGTGGTCTCTCACCAAGGTGAATTAGCTGCTATGTCATGACATATTACTTTTGTGAATTAATAGCTTTTATCAGTGTAGTAACTGTTAGGTGATTTCTGAAGTCCTTATTCTTCCTTTGAATGTAATTAGAAAATTGTGGCCTGCTCTTCCTTTATTTAAACATATCGTTCAGGGAAATAAGGTAGTGGAACGAAATCCTGAACTATTAAGATGCCCAATATTATTTTCAGTTCCTCTAATCACAGCCTTGCACACTGTAGTATGATTGTTCTTAACTGGTGTTGCATCACTTAGAAAGGCTCATGTCAGTTTGTACTACCCAGGTTTCCATGGCTAAGGGCCAGCCTCCATCCTCTGCACACCACTGCTTTACCTCTACTATAAAGCATAATAACCCAGTCATCTCATTCGTCTTTTTTTTAATATGCCACACACTCTGCCATGTAAAGATATACATGGGCATGGCTTTCCCCTAGAGGAACAAAGGAAGAACATCTCAGTGCTCCCACTAGCTACACCACAATGTTTGTAAACAGTTGTTTGCCTCCTTCTAATTATAACTCACAAAGAATATTGGACACCCTTGGTTTTAAATATCTGGCCTTAATTCAGATATCTACTTAGTATTGAAAAATGACTAGAACAGAGCTGGCACTTAGATTTTATTGAACAATACCATGACACAATTAATATAGTCTTAAGCTGAGATTTTCTTTTTCTTAAATGAGGCAATAAGAAGAAATCTCAGTGTACCATGTAAAATGAATTAATTTTAGCATGGCCCTTTGAGTCTATTTTAAATATTATATCCATTTATAAATGGGCTGCTGAGCTGATGAGAAAATAAGAAGTGGCCTCCCAGGCACTCAGAGATAGAACCAAGAATAAAAATCAGCAGCTTTGGTTAAAAAATAAAATGTAGTGCCTCAAAATAATTTCAGAATTTAGTGTGAGAAAAATGGCTTTGAAGATTGTTAATCAACTATGCCTATTTGGTCTTTGGAGTTGTCGGGAAGCTATATTTCGAATAAGCTCAAAAGAAGGATGTAGCCGACAAGCTATTACCTTTTGTTTGTTTGTTTGTTTGTTTTCTGTCTATATATACTCTCACTATTGCACTTTAAACCTCTGAGTCTGACTTTTCTGGAGGGACACTGCATTAGTTAATATTCTGCTGCAGAAAGAATACAGAAAAAGGAGTGCCCACTTTCAATACAATAATAATAGACCCTCGACCCTCTTTTTTGTCATCCTCCAGGAAGTCTCCACTCCTCAAGTTCCTGTTTATTAATGTCTTCATTCTGTCATGTTGATATTCCATTTCCACAATTTACTTCTTACTTTTTGCTTAATTACCTGCAATAATTTGACTGAACAACTAAACATAGCTACAAGGGAAGTGCGTGAAGAGACAAACACGCTCTGTAACACCTTTAGTTCAAACAACATTTGGAGAAATTGTGCATTCTCTTAGGTTTTGAGGATTCTAAGAGAATGAAAAAAAACCCTAAAATCCTTTCTCAGAGATTTTCCGAAATGATTAGCATGTTATTCACATTTATGGATCCAGCATTATTTACACTACCGGAATCATACTAAATGACAGGGATAGAAGGTGCCTTGGTCACTGTTAGAATTTCCCAATTAAAATACTGTCAAATTGACATCAGGGAACTCATAGTAGCAAGAGAGTCCTTTCCATTATTATATTTCACTTTCAGAAAATTTTTATACTGAATCCAAAACTGGGGCTATTATCTTCCACCTACTGTTATAGTATCATCTTTACCTTAATGAAGCACATGAAAGATTTCTTCTGAAAAATGATATCCATTCATCCAATATTTTAAATGCACTATTGTTTCTTACAGTAACACTTTCTTTCATGCCGATATCTATGATTCAGTGGATCATTTTCATGAAACACTTCCCACTGAGCTCAACACATTAGTGACCCCTTAGCCCACGTTTCATCTTTTTTGCAATAATTTTTTTCCCTTTCTGAACGGTACTTAGAACTATGTGAATTTATTTTTTTTACTTATCACTTATTCATTATCTCATTCCATAAGCTGAAATAAATTCCCTGTAAAAGGAACTTATCTATCCTGTCCGTTATTACATCCCTAATACATAACAACAATTCTTGGCATTCAGTAGAAATTGGAGAACTCACTGTTAAATTAAGGCATACATGGATGTATCACGAAGCTCCAAATGATTTTACGGAATAAGAACATAATGTAAACCTTTTATTTAATATATGATATTGATCCACAAGAGGAGAGTGAATTATTTTAAATCACTTAGGTAGTTTGTAGTTAGCTAGGTACCAAAATGCAGGTTAATCAATTCTTTCCAGGGCTTGTTGTCTTTACACTACACGGCCTCTACCCTGACACCTGAGACCCGCATAATCTCAGTTAAAACATGATATTTATAATCAGATATGATTCCACATATTATTTTAAGCAGCTTAGAATAGTAAGTGTCCCTATGATTACAACATTTTCAATAATAGTCTTCTCAAATTATGCCAATTTTTTTAAAAGCAATTTATGCTCTTCTGGCCACATACTCCATAACCAGCCAATGCACAACAATTTTTAACATCTTATTTGGAGTTTGTGCATTTTCGCACTTCATTTATCCCCATTAGGTTGATAGCTGTTGGTTTCAACTATGTTTCCAGGGTATGGAGATAATTTTAAATCTTGATTCTGACATCTACAATATTAAGTAGCAATTTCAGATTTGTGTTAACTACACAGTTGACTAAAATTCATCTATGCTTAAGGATGCAAAATGAAGTCTCAGGGGCTAAATTTAGCCTATGTAAGTATTTTCATTAGCCAGTACAGGTGTTTTTTAAAATGACTAAGAAGGCGTATTAATTTCCTGAGACTTCTGTAACAAAATACCAAAAACTGGGTGGCTTAAAAATAGAAATGTATTCTCTCACGGTTTGTAGGCTAGGAGTTTGGAATGAGGACGCCGGCAGGAGCAAGCTTAACCTGACGGCGCTGGGGGAGCATTCCTCCTTGCTTCTTCAAGCTTCTGCTATTCGTCTGCAATCCTTGTCTTTTTTGTTCTCTGTTTTCTTTTCTTCTCTTTCTTTTTTGGGGGAGGCGTAGATTGTTGATATTTTAGTTCCTTTGCATGCCTGTCTTCTTCCCGTGCGGTTTTGTGGGGTCGTCCCTCTCTGTGTGTTGTCCTTGTGTCCCAGTTTCCCCTTTTTGTGAGAAGACCAGTCATATTGGATTAGGGTCCACCATAGGGACCTCATTTGAACATGATCACCTGTATAAAAAACGTATTTCCAAATAAGATGTACGCATACGCATATGTGTATGCCTGTGTATGATAGTGCAAATTTACCAACTTTCTAGTCACCATGAAATGCTTTTTGCTTTGAGAAAAGCCATCAGTTAGGAATCAAAGGCAGCATATAGGGTGTCATGAGATCAACTTATTTTTGAAGTATTAAAAAAAGAGAAACCTAAACCCAATTACAGCTCAAGAAGAAAGGGAAAGTGGGAGTGGAGGGAGGAAAACGGATGGAGGGAGAGTAATTGGTGGGTCCACACCTACGGTGCATCTTACAAGGGTACATGTGAAATTTACTGGGTGTAGAATATAAATGTCTTAACACAATAACTAAGAAAATGTCGTGAAGGCTATGTTAACCAGTTTGATGAAAACACTTCAAATTGTATATAAAACCAGCACATTGTACCCTATGATTGCATTAATGTACACAGCTATGATTTAATAAAAAAAATAAAATAAAATAAGAGAAACCAAATTATTTTTGAATGACATATTTTCTATATGACTTCATTTTATATACAGTGATATCATCCTAATGTTTCTTTTTAGTCATGTAGCATTTTAAAATAGAGAAATAAGAGGAATCCGTTAGCACATTGCCTGACCAATGAAGTGACATAATCTCTACTAACATTTTTGTAAATCCACTAATGCCCAGGAGAAAATACAAATTTTGTTTGAATTATTCTGAGGCTTAGAGAAAATAACTCATACGTGAATGTACTGAATCCAGATATTTTCTAGTTGCAATAAGTCATTTATTATTTTACCTATTTTTAGCCAAATAGGAAAAAAAAAAAAAAAAAAAAACTAGAGGCCATCAACTCACGTATTTGTGTCCACTAAAAATATAGAAGAAAAACAGCATATTTGATTAAAAACTTTCTATTCCTTTTATTAATGGTACATATTGGAAAAGAAAGCAAAATGGAGCATCAAATCCTATTCTTTTATGCAGCATAATATATTTGTCTAATACATCTGTGGACAGTATTTGAAATAACATATGGGTTATCATGAGATTTTTTATTACAGAAGAGAATGTAATAATTGATGGTGGGACTCCCATTTGCCAGAATCTTACTTTAGATTCCAGACATGTTTACTTACCTGTGATCTACTGTAATCACGGCGTCAATCTGTGATTCTGGGACATGGTTCCCAGTCACATTCTTAAACACCAGCCACTGTTGGTTGTATTTCTGCTGTTTGGCATGTTTTAAATGTCATTCCAGGCAGAGGTTATCAATTAGAAGGTTGGAGAAGTAATAGATAATCAAAAATTATTAGAAACAAATGTCCTTAATAGTTTAATTTTTATTTGCTACCCAGAGAACTTCTTTCCATTCAAGGCTTCTACAATCTCATTGCTTGAGTTGTACATGGAAACCTGGTGATGGACAGTTATCATGCAAAAGTCATTTGTTATGACCAATGTCCCAGAGTAGCTCCTTTACAGATGTGAAACATAGACATATATAGAAAGAAAAACACTTTCTCGTGTATGTTAGTGTTTAAAGGATAGACTTTACAACGGAAAGGTGGCTACCACTGTAAGAGTGCCAGAAATCCTCCAAACGGACGAATTTCAGATAACTTTATTCTCTTGCTTATAATTTTCAGAATATTAACTTTGAATTCTAAACATACACTCTTGGTCTTATCTAAAATCATAAATGATGATTTTGACATAGCAACACATCTCACAATGCAAGTAATGATCAAATATCTCTCTGATTTGCATTCCTTGCCAACACTTTTAAATAAACCATAGCTTTTTAGAAATTGAACTTGGATATTCACCTTATTGCATTTTTGCCTTTTACTTTAGTGATATCTTTATATAATAGACTTGCACTTCTTCTAGAAAGTTGTAATAAATTTGGATTATTATGTTAGCCTTAAAAATTTGTATTTAAAAATAAATTTAAGTCTTTTGTTTTTCTGGGAAGAGATTTTACCACCACAGTTTAATATTTATATCACATACATATCAAGTTTTCTTTTTCTAATTCTGTTAATTTATCATGTAGTTGGCCACTTCTGATAATTTGAAGAAAGAGCTACATTTTGATCCTATGAACATATATATTTCTGGAGAAATTATTTGGTTTCATGAATTATCTCTGGTTTGTTGTAATTTTGTTTAGCAAATTCCAACATACTATGTTTTTGTCCAGGTGCGTCCCTATGTGACTAAAAATTAATTCATTTAATTATATAGCAACTATAGAAGTTTCTGGAGTAATTTGGATTAACTTTCTCAACATATATTCACTCTTTGCTTCACCCATTTTGGGTAAGTATATCACCCCATCCAAACGAGTCTGGGCTTGGATTTAAGACTTGCTTTGGCAAGTAAGCGTATTTGATGGGAACAGAGGTCTTCAAGGTGCTTACTCATTTTGCTTACCCCTTTAGGTTCTTGTCAGTCACTGTCCCATTAGCTTGGGTTCCAGAATGAACAATATAAGACCTGAATCCAACCTCCACGTTCAAAGTGTAGCTATGCAGAGCCTCCCAACCAAGCTCACTATAGGCCAACTGAACCTTGAATAGGGTTTCACTAAATCTAACCATAATGTTGCTCCTTGGTCATTCAGCCTCAATCTGGTTGTAAAGCAGCAAGCACCAAAAAATGTTCCTATTCTTTTTTTTTTTTTTTGCAGTTTTTGGTCGGGGCTGGGTTTGAACCCACCACTTCCGACATATGGGGCCGGCACCCTACTCCTTTGAGCCACAGGCACTGCCTCAAATGTTCCTGTTCTTATAGGGGTAATTGACTCTAATTATGAGAACCCTAGGTCTGGTTTGGTGTGATATCAGAGTGGCAGGAAGGAGTTTGGGTGGAACTGAGGTGATACTTTAGGTAACCTCTTGGTCCTCTAGGTCAGGTAATAATCATAAATAACCATAGTTTGACAAGGGCATGGCATCTAAGTTCTCAGTTTCTTGAGAATGAAGGTCTAGGTTATCTTATAAACTGAGCAACCTGGACCTGCTTAAGTGTAGAGGAAGTCTGAGTATTACTATTGGTCTGAGGCCTCAGTCCAATGACAGCAATGGTTACTACACACTGTCCTGATACTGCTCCTTTTATTTTTTTCCTCTTCAGAAATTATGCATTGCCACTCTCACAAAGAAGCATTGAAGTACAGAGAGAGCATATTGTGAGACACAGTGAATGTAGAAGGGATGAACTCATCAGTGCCCTAGCATTAGCATGGCACATTTTTTATATTGATGAAGCAATAGTGATACATTATTAACTAACACTTATAGTTCACATTAGGGTAGATCCATTGTGTTGTATAGTCTTTGGATTTTGATAAAGGTATAATGATATATATCCACTATCATAGTATCATACAGAATTTTTCAGTGCCCTAAAATTCCCCCATGATTCACCTATTCATCCTTCTCTCCTGTCTGCTGTACCCTTGGTAACCACTGAGCTACTTCCTTTCTCTTTAGTTTTCATTTTTCCAGAATGTGATCTACTTGGGCCTCTCACCCCTCTTTGCTTTAACTGCTGAGGTTTCTGTTGATGAGTCCAGAGATGTGAGAAAAAACCTACAGGAATATCTATTACCTCCAACAAGTAAGTTATTGACAACTTATCAACTGTTTACCTTTAAGAAATTTTTCAGCTGCAATTGAAGACCCAAGCAGTTTTCCCTGAGAACAAATATTGAAAAAATATATAGTTATACACATATATATATTTTCAATATTATACGCATACGTGTATAGACATACATACACACATATATACATACTTATTTACAAATCTGCTCCAAATTGTAGGTAGGAAAAAAAATCACAATTTGGAGTCAAGAGTTAGGGAATAGGAGTAGGGCTCACGGCACACAGCGAATCAGACCCTTACGTCTGCTTCAAATAGTGCTGCAACATCTTCCTTTCATAAATATGTAAATGAAATATTGTGATCATAACATTTTCCTAAAATATATGCTCCATTAATCTTTTCTGGGGCTATCTTCCAATATGCCCTATGGCTCCCCACTTGAATTGATCAGTCTTTCTCTTACATGTATATTCTAGTTTTTCAAGGGGTTTTGCCTTGAGTTGCTTTAAAACAATTATTATTTTTATTATTAATTTTCACATTTGGAAAAATATAACCAACAAATCATATACCCTTGTCTAGCTTCTTTCTGTTAGTGTTATAAACACAAAGTGAACAGATGTTTATATTGCAAAAATACTTTGAAAATATGCAAGACTAAGAAATGCAGCAATAATCACGATGTGGAGTCAGCCTCATTTTCTCTAGTCCACCAAAGGCAATTATCTCAGAAGGAACTTGTTTATGCTGCTCCCACATTCCTAGGGAAGTGGCTGATTGAGTACTTACATCAAGAAAAATTACTTTCGCTTTCTCATTCTCAAGTCCCAAAAAGTATGAGTTTTATATCAATGACAGATACTATGCAATATTTTCAGGTCACATGAAATAATATGTAATTGGTATCCAGTTACTCTAAACATTATCATCAAACATTCTCTCAAGAAAAACATGTCTATTGCATTTTATACTACCTCAGTTTTGAAATTAGTTGAATTTAAAATAACAATTAAAAACATGGTTTCCTGAAAAATAAATCAAAATTAGCCCAATATAATATGAACTATATTATATAGTATTATCAGGAAATAAGTTTTGTTTATATCATTCGGATTGCCTTTTAATTACATGTTAGAAGGCAAGATCTAAGGTTAGCAGGTATAAGTTACTGATAAAAGAAGTATTGTGAAGTAATAGTTAGAATAAAAATTTTAAAAATTTAAAAAAATTTTTTTAGTATGAAAATCATCCATTTTTGATACAATATGTACCATAGGTAAAATCCACATCCTTAGTATACAATATATTTTGCAATGGGCTGACCAGTAATCTGTGGGCTAATTATGTCTTTATGGTGATTATTAATCTTTTCAAAAACTAAACCCTTTTCAGATTATAAATTTAATGGCCCACAAGTTTATATTATTAAATACAATTAATATTTTTCTAGGAAAATTCTAAGAATTATCATTATGATCCAAGCTTTGAATATGTTTGGTTCACATGGTTAAAACTCTCTCCATAAAATGTATAGCAATTGATACCCCTCCCATAGTTCTCAGAGTTTCTAATTTCTCCACAAACATGCTGATATTAAGCATTATTTTCTCTAGATTCAATAGCAATTTGAGAATTAAACATATATTTTACATCTGGTTAATTCAAATATTTTTGATTAGTACTTGTGTCCATATATTTTTAGAGGATTATCTGTCTGTCTAACCTTCATTTCCTTTTCGGCCACTTGTATATTGGAGTATTCACTTTTTCTTATTTCAATTAAGTCCTATATAATAATTAAAGCTTCATATGTCATAAGTGCTGTCTATGTTTTATTAATTTTTACTTTTCAATTTTTCTCATTTATTGTCATTTAATGCACAAATGTTTGTATGGTCCAACCAATCTTTTCCTTTGTGGTTTCTGTGTTTGGTAACAAGGAGGGCTTTTGAAGCAAGAGTTTTTATTTTCAACAAACTTTTATTGAGGACTCTTCCTTGCTTAGGGACACACAGAGTCAATTAAGTGTTTGTCCTGAATGCAATTTCAATCCAGCTGCGGAAAAAAAAAAAACAAAAAAAACGTGCATTCACCCAACATTAAGAAATATTTTGCCAACAGTACTCTACAGATATATGAACATTGATAGAGTGCAAATTGAGAGCGTATGTGCTAAGAATAAAAGAATGGGTCATTGAATAGGACTTCTCAAGGGGAGCAAATTAAAGATGATATAATACACAACGCTTCCAAAATTTCCATGGCTTGTTTTTCAGTATTTCTTCTATACATCTGTGAATTAATACATTTTGTTTATATTGGAACTAGTGAACCTTGCTGAACAAATTTTATATATTTCCTTCTAGAATAAGAGAAGTTTGAGCTAATACGCTATCAATGCATAAGCAAAAGTTGTAATTTTTCGTATCTTTCAGTGAGAAATTGGAAGTGAGAGTAGTCAGGAATGAAAAATTCTTTGCCGTACAAGCCCTGAATGAATGCACTCCACATCCTAACACCCAGCTCTGCCTTCCCACTCACCTGCCCCACACAACTTTCGAAGTTTTATTTCAGAGGTGAAGGTGTGGTGAGAGAGAAATTGTGAATGTGGTGATAGTATTATGAAGTTATCAAAGGAATAAAGATAATAAAATTTTTAAAAAAGAACTGCTTATTTTTACTTCCAAATACATACATAAAAAGTTAGTTCTCATTATTTATGCCCGATGCTCATTTTGTGTGGGGGAAAAAAATTGAAAATGTGTAGAAATATTTTCATGAAATGTTCTCAATACAGTTTGCAGTTAAAACTTTTTTTTAATGTCCTTATTTTATTTTATTTTATTTTATTAAGCAGTCTCACTATGTCGCCTTTGGTAGAGTGTGGTGTCACAGCTCACAGCAACCTCACACTTCTGGGCTTAAGCGATTCTCTTGCCTCAGCCTCCTGAGTAGCTGGGGCTATAGGCACCTGCCACAACGCCCGGCTATTTTTTGTTGCAGTTGTCATCATCGGTGTTTAGCTGGCCTGGGCCGGGTTTGAACCCGCCAGCCTCCGTGTGTGTGGCTGACGCTGTAACCGCTGTGCTACGGGTGCCTGTTCCAATGTTTTAAAACGGTTTCCTGGAAGTTCCATCTGTCCTTCTCCAGTTGTCCCTAACACTCATCACTGCCTTTAAAATGAAGCAGGAAGGGGTGATGACGCTGTAACAGCAATGTATTTACAGTTCAGTGTCGTATGCTTTTCTTTTCCCTACAGTGGGTTCTATCCAGTTCTAAACCGTAATTTTGCTCTTCCTTGGAGTATCTTTTTTGAATACTAAACTTCTATATTACCCTGGGGAGAACAGAGCACCTATGGTGAAAATTGGAAAGTGAATTCATGTTACTTCTTACACCAGATAAATTCATAGGATTCTCCTCAGTGGTGCTAATCTAATTAGTCCATACTGAGGTACCTGTTAAGCAGAACTTTTCAAGCTAAAACTTCGTCTCGATCCCATAGAACGCACTCTGTTCTTTATATTTACATCCTTCCTTTCCTGACAGAATTGTCTATAATTTGAGAGTTATTTTCCCCCAAAATGCAGAATGAGAAAATTTTTTTAAAAAAATGCCTTTATAAGTATCAGGTTACAAACTCAGTGAAGGACCCCGAGTCATCATTCCTCCCAACATTTCTGTTTTATGAATAATATATGCCATCCTGTCATTACCCATAAACACTGATCCATGCTGAATTTCTGTCTCTTGTAAGACAGCATGCAATAGTAAAAGGAATAAAAACCTCTTAGTTAAAAAAACACAAGCCTTATTTTTCAAGAAATAAACATAATTTAATTTTAAGAAAGAAGCTCCACATTTTGAAAATAACATTAGTGTCGGAAATGTAAGAAGTTACAGAATCAAATACCCTGGAATGGCTGTATAGGACGCTGTACAAACATATGGTCTTCAGAGAAATTTAAACTTTCTCATCCTTAGCTTTTGGTGATTAAACACTATTTGCCATTTTGGTCTTATTTCTGGTAACTAGAGTCTTGAAATAATGGTCCATTTAACTTGAATTCCCTTCTGTTCACAGAAACGCTTTTTCCTGTGCTGCGTTTTCTGCCTAAAACAGTTTCTTGGACTCTCTTCAACTATTTAGCTTCTGCATCACCTACCAGTTTGGTATTTCAGGATCAGTTTCTTGATCTTCCAAATCTGGGTCAGTTCCCATTCCCATTGCACCCTCTGGTGGCCATTTCCATTTCCACCTTAGTTGATTAATTTAGCCAATAATTCCATGCTCTTTACAGTTAAGTGGCAGGTTGGTTCAGAAATAGCCGATGGATCCGATTCCAGCCAATAGAACCAGACACGAATTCTGCTGTGACGTTACTAAGAAATGTTTTCTCATTCATAAAATAAAGACCCAGGAAAACATAGCATCTCTTATATGTTTAAATAATGAATAATTTTTATCATGGTTGGCGCTGCTGTTGTTGAGACTGCTATTTCTTTTTGGTCCATAGGCTGAGTCTGTTGTCACCAAGGTTATAATAGTTGGAGGCTGGAGTCAGCTACAGAGCAAGAGTGCAGGCCCCAGGGGGAAGTCACAGTGTGCTCACTCTGCGGTGCCCACGAGACGCCCACGACTAGCGGCCACTTCAGCAGTCATGTTGCATCCATTTGTCCGTCCAGCCTCTGAGTTGGCCTCTATGTTTAAAGAATCTTCTACGTATTGAAGAAGAGCCTTGTACTCATTTCCAAATCGGAAAATGCCTCACATTCACCTCCCTTACCTTCTCTGCGTGGCAAAACGTTTCTCTGCGGATTTCTTGCATAACTGCCTGGTGTGGAGCAGACTGAGAAAAAGCATTTCACAGGCAATCTTTGGATATGGAGACATTTCAGGAGAGGAAAGTTTATTTTCCCTTTTTTCCCCAAAGGATATTTATCTAGAATCGCCTTTATTTTCTTTCCCTAAGATATTTACTTATATTATAAAGAAAACATTTTTGTTTCTCTTTTCTCTTTTTAGGGGAATATGGGCAGCACATCAGCAACCCTAAATCAGAGTTGCCTCCTTTCTAGCTTTCCTTTCCAGGAGGTATCCCATCGAGTATAAAGATAACATCTGGTTCACTTTGTGTTCCCTGTGTAAATCGATGTACAGGGATCCAACACAAGAGTGGTAAACGGTGTTTGTCTCTGACTCAGGAGTCCTATGTATTACATTAGTCTGAAGATACACTTTCCACATGGCAGCTACTGTCTTGACACTTAAAATAGATTTAGCATGGCAAGGCTTGGTGCCTGTGGCTCAACTGGCTAAGGCGCCAGCCACGTACACCTGAGCTGGAAGGTTCAAATCCAGCCTGGCCCCGCCAAACAACAGTGACGGCTGCAACCAAAAGGACCCTGCCTTTCTGGAAGGAAGTAGGATAAAAAATCGTAGCCCTTTCACAGTTATAAACTTAACACTTTACCCTGAGACTTTCCTCCAATAACTTTGAATTCGACAACTGGCAACACTTTCCCTGCATTTTAAGCTGGAAATATTAATAAGAAAAATCAGGTACCATGTTGAAATTGTAAACGAAGGGATTGAATTTTCCACTTCCACTGGTAGCTGTGCCTCAGTGCAAGCTTTCCAAACTGTCCTACCAGTGTCATGAACCCTGGGGATTCTACTAAAACCTCAGTCAATATGTGTTACTTCCAAGCTCTTTCCTCCCCCATAAAGGATGTTTATTATCCATCACACTCATAATGGTCTAGTTTACTTCGTGTTTATTTTTTGTCTCCCCTCCTGGAATGTAGTCCACCTGGGGTGAGGGATTGTATGTGTTATTTCCTCTGCCTGTACATGGTGAACTCTCAAAAATATTGCTGAGGAAATGAATATAAGGAATTTGGGTAAAAACTTTACTGGCCTTCACCAATTTCATTTTGAGGAAATTATCTACTATATGGAGCAGTTTTTATTAATATCTATAAATTAAAATTTTTTTAAATATCTGAAAAAGAAGCACAAGTATAACTATAAAGAATAAACTATACCAATATGTATAGAGAGAGACTTTATAAAAATTTTAGTACTGGCTCAGCGCCTGTGGCTCAACAGGCTAAGGTGCCAGCCACGTTCACCTGAGCTGATGGGTTCGAATCCAGCCCGGGCCTGCCAAACAACAACGATGGCTGCAACCACAAAATGGCCGGGCGTTGTGGCGGGCGCCTGTAGTCCCAGCTACTTGGGAGGCGGAGGCAGGAGACTCTCTTGAGCCCAGGAATTGGAGGTTGCTGTGAGCTGTGATGCTATGGCACTCTATCCAGGGTGACAGCTTGAGGAGCTGTCTCAAAAAAAAAAAAAAAAAAAATTAGTACTCAGGGTGGTGCCTGTCGCTCAAAGGAATAGGGCTGCCAGCCCCATATACTGGAGGCGGCGAGTTCAAACCCAGCCCCGGCCAAAAAAAAAAAAAAAAGGTTTAGTACTCAATTGCCAGCACAATTGACAATTTCCAGTTATCTAGTTACACAATAACTTCCCAAAATTTTAGTGGCCTAAAACAGTAAACATGTATTATCTCACATAGCTTTTGTGGTTGAAGAATTCCAGAGTGGCTTAGCTGAGTGGTGATGGCTCTGAATCCCTCACGAGGTTGCTGTCAGGATGATGGCTATGGTTGCTGTCATCTGAAGGCTTCACTGTGACTAGAAGGTCTGTTGGGCTCACTGCCAGAACTGATAAATGGATCTTTTGTTGGCAGGAGCTTCTCACCACACTGATCTTTCTGTAGGAGTGTTGGAATGGACTTAGTAAGCTACATTCTCCCAAAGAGTGATCCGGACCACCACAGTACCAAAATGTCATAATGACTTAGCCTTGAAAGCACCTCCTGCAATTTCTACAATAGCGTATTTCTACAATAGCATATTGTAGAAAAATTCATTGGGTTCCAAACAATTCACATTTATTTTGCTATTAATAGTAAACTATAGCTATTAATAGCTTGATTCCACATTGATGGGGACTTCATAGGTGAGAATTTGGGGGCAATATGGGAAGCTGCTTAGCACAGCAATAATCGTCTTGCAAATAACACTTTTTAGCAAGGAAAGCTTACACCTTAAGGGTTGAGTAAAAAGACAAGAAATGACTAGACAGGACAAACAAAGAAAGTAAGTATACAGTTTTGTGATATTATATGAGGTTCTTAATTTTTCAGGGCATCATTTTTCTTTTACTCCTGGTTTGAAATGGCTGCTTTGAATATTCAGAGAATGGCTTGATAACCCCAGGAAGTACTTCATGAATAGTATTATTTTTCTCACAAGGAATATCTCCTCCTATCCACTGAATTCACAATAGAGATAATTTAACCAACGTATAGACTGAATTAGTGTTTTTTTTTTTTTTTTGACATTGGCAGGTGTAGGATAAACTGAAGGCCCGAGACTTCTCCCCTACAATAAGTGCCCATGTTACCTCTTTACTAACTTCAGTTTCTGGCAGATGGTTTCTTTAAAGGCATTGTAAGCTGTAGTGGAACCTACATATGACTGTTTCTTAGAATGGAAGCCTTCTTGTATTTACATATGATCACTGTCAAAAGAATTGCATAGTCTCTCATAAAGCATGTTGAAGAAAGATCATAAAGTGTATAATTGATGGTATAGTATGAGATATTTTTCTCCTCAATTTATAGCAGATCTCTAAAAGAAACATATTTGGATAGAGAAGCATTTGTTTTGGCTAATCCTCTATCTTATAATATTTATATGCTATTTTGATCTCTTTTATGTATTTTTGTACTTGAGGTCTGTGTTTTTTTCCTACTGGGTTATATAGATGCTACTGTTTCTACTCTATCCAGTGCCAACTGAGTGTGTTTCAAAAGGTCCTGAGGTATTTCATTCTGACTCTTGACATTTATATATAACATTCTGAATTTTTAGTCAGAATATTGCTCTAGAGTTTTAATCAAAATTTAAAATTGTACCCCAACGTATGTCTGGTATGCTATACATTATTCGTAAAGCTGTTCTCACTTAATGCCTTAATGTTCATAAGAGTAAATATTTAAAAAATATTGTACATATTGCTGTAAATATTTTAAAGCTAATTTGATGTCTTTATTTGTTACTTTTACATGTACAGTAATTGGGTTTTTAATAATAAAAAATACTGAGTTCTGCTAAATTATCACAAATAATCTAAATTTTTTGTCATTTTTTCCAGTGCAAATGAATATCTGTATATGGGTCAGTGGCCTGTGTCAATTGACAATTTTACATAAAAGAGATTTATGACTTGTCTATTTCAGCCCTATATAAGTTAACATAGCAGAACTTAAGTATCTTACATGTTTCAAAATAAATGTCAAAGGAAAATGCAAAACCTCACTGTTTAAGGGTTTTTTTAAGCTTTCATATTATGTCTAATGTTTAATTCACTGTCTGTGCCTATTAGGTATCTTCTGGCAACTCAATATTCCAGGTTGTTCCCTCCCACTGAAAATCTGTTCTCCCATTACTTTTCTCAGATAGCAATTAGATTTTATTTTTCCAAAGTTTAATCTTTTTGTTTTTTTCCACATAACTACTTTTTAATAAAATTGATTTGTGATGCAAAACAGCTTAACAGTTTCGCTCCACTCTCATAGTTAACATTATGTGGCATCCCTCTCAGAACTAAAATGTTATAAGAATGGCTACAAAATAAAACGAATCAAATTTTGTGACTTAAAGCAGCAAGAGAGGAAATGATTGCTTCTATTTTTTTCCAAAGCAAATACAGAGTATGAACTTTGTATGATGTTTTTTGTATTCATTAAACACTCCCAGATCCAACTAATTAAGCATTTCTACACAATGACATTTGCGGGTTGAATTTATAGACTTAGAAATTAAATCAGATAGTGGGTCAAGCATTCAATGATGTATGGGAAAACAATATTAAGCTATGATTGCTCATGAAAAATAATAAAATGAAACAAAGAAATCTATCATAAAGAAACTTGACGTTAAAAATGACCCTTTCAGCTTTAAAAGAAACTTAAAGGGTTTTTTTGTTTGTTTTAAAAATTAGACTGACTTTGAAGTTGTAAACATCTTGAACAATCTTATCAACATGATTAAACTTTGAAAATGAAATATAGTTGGTGTCTAGGAAAAATAATTACAGAACAGATTTTAATGTAGGTTTTTCACAGGAAGAGCCAAGACATTTTTGGGGGGTATTAAATGTGTTTCATACGATATCCTTAGATTTTATGCTCTATCATCACATTTATGAAATTTACTACAGTTATCTCTTTTCTGTCTCAGGTAAATATTTAGCTTCAAACATCTACTTATTGGGGATTTTATATGTTAAAAATGAAAAATACTTATTTAGAGACATTAAACACTTCTTTCTGGAAGCGATTTCTAAGTACATAATATTATTATAGTATAGCATTCATTCAGAATTGGAAATGGACTAAAAGATTTAAAAGAAATTTTTCCTTTTACACATGAGGCCAATTTTATTAGACATTTTCTGAAATCATGCAACCTATTACAAGGTAAAAGCATGGCAACATCACTCAACCAATGTGCAGTACGTTCTCTACAACAAGCACATTGAAATGGATAAGCTCATAGGATATTAAGTTTAGTTTGTATCTTCTATTCTGTTAATCTCTCATTATGGACACTCATTTCTTAAACCTGCTCAAAAAGCTAGAATGACTTCATGGCATTTCCTAACACTAGTAAATAACAAAAGGCTCAATAGTCATTTTATAAGGAAAACCCAGTTTTAATTCAGTAGTTAAAAACACCCTGTATATTAACCAACATCATCATTTAGTGATAACATTTCTTTTTTTCCTCCCATCTAATTCAGTGGTAATGGATTGCCAGTTGCCTCATCACTTGTCAGTTTTTCTCTATTCTTTTGTCATTTTAATCCCATCAGGAATGAAAAGATTAGAGAGATGAGAGGTAAGGAGTTCTCAAAGAGTTTAATGTAACATGGCTATGCATTCTCTTGATCAGTAAATGTTTAAAGCTTACTACTTCACCAGGTACCTTCATGAGTGCTCTACTAGTTCCTTGGATTATCAAGACATGGGCTCTGCATTTCCTTTAACCAAATTCCATGATTGGAGTGTGTCCATCAGGTTTTTTGTGTTGAAAAATGTGTTCTCTGGTGTGATTGTGTTAGCAGGGAAAGGACTTTAAGAAAGGATTAGGGCATTAAGAGTGAGTTATGCTTGTCTCTTGAGATTGGCTTAATTCTGGCAGTAGTGAGTAAATTCTCAAATTCCATAAACTGGATTAGTTACCCAAGAGCAGGTTGTTGTAAAGCAAGGCTACCTGTCATATTTTATTCCTTTAAAACATATCCCCTATCCCTTTTATAACAAATTATGAAAGCACTTGGCAGAGGCTACTGCCATGTCCTTGGACTTCCCAACCTCCAGAACCATAAGCCAAAATAAACTTCTTTTCTTTATAAATTACTCAGTGTCTGGTATTCTGTTATGATAACAATAAACAAACCAAGATACCACACAGATTTTCATGTCTCAGCATCTGCTCCCTGTGCAGTAGGCCACAAACTCCTAATAGTTATGGTCCTATTGTCCTTGTAGACTTTCCCCCTGGGCTAATATTTCTTTAACCGTTGCCACATCTGATATCAGGAATCACATATATTTGAGTCACTGTTTGAGGGATAGTACAATTTCAAATTCTAGCTTTCCTTCCTGATGCCATTGGTTACTACTTTTCACAAGTATGAATCAGAATCTCATTCTCTATACTTTTCCAGTTTAAAATATTCCTAGAATTTTAAGTTCTAGGAATGACTTACTCAAAACTGGCTATGTTCTGAACATTTGTGCCTCCTCCCCCATGAAAGTTATACGTTGAAACCTAATTACCAGGGAGATGTTTGTTATAGGTGGCACCATTTAGGATATGATTAGGTCATGGGAGATGAGCCCACATGAATAGGATTAATACCATTATACATGCAAGATAAGACTGAGGAAAATCAATTATCTTTTCAACTGCATGAAAATGTAGCTAGAAGGCACTATCTAGGAATCAGAATGCAGGACCTCACCAGACACCAAACCTATTGGCACCTTGTCGTTGGACTTTCCAGCTTCCAGAACAGTGAGAAATGAATTCCTGTTGTTTATAAGTTACCCACTTTATGGTATTTTGTTATAGAAACCTGAATCAACCAAGATGACACCACTCTGCCTAACCTTGAGGATAGAGGGGAAAAACATCATATTCACATCACTTGTTGGGTTAAGACTCGATGCACTTTTTAAAATTCTGGCTCAAAACTCTTCCTTCCTTATGAATACCATCAAACATTTTGCCTCATAGACATGATCCTGAGAACCCCATATCAATCACCAGACTTACATATTTATATGGACTAGGAGATCTTTGGGGATAAAACAAATTTTGTGCTTTGATCACTGAGCGAAAAATTTTGAGTTTACCTTTCTGTCATAGCTGTTACAGATTAGGTATCATTATAGAGATACGACGGAGAACACAAAGAGTTATTATCTCTGTCCTCAGGGAGTTTAGTATCTGAACTGGAAATCAGGCATTAATAACAATAACAGCGATGACAATAATAATAATAATTTGTAAAAGTATGGCAATTGCTTGGAAGGAAAGATAAATGTTGCTGCAAGACACTGTAAAGATGGTGGGATTGGTCTGTGGAGTTTTTTCTAGGTAAGGCACCATTTACATGAGATCTAAATGTTGAGTTCTAGTTAACTTAAGGAAAGGAAAAGGGAAGTAAAGAGAGTTAGGAATAATATCTTAAACAGGATAAACTTCTGAAGCACCATTTGTTCTTTCTATACCTTCTCCTATTTCAGTTTTTATAATTTCTGGTTGCCTACATAGCGATAAGATATGTTTTTGACAAAGTTTAAAAGGACACATTTTATAAAATGATAAGATACAACTGTAGCCCACCAGTGAAAGTCTTCCTAACTACTATGACAGAAATTTCCCCTGATTCTATACTCCTCATGTTCGAGTCTCATTTCTGATGCTTTCCTAAATTCAATTTATTTAATATTGAAGAGGATTCACATTAGATAGCTACTTAACACTGAACTTAATGGGTGCTAGCTTTATTTTTAGGTCTCTATTACTGACGACTTACAAGGCAGTGGCAGGCACAGAACGATTCCTTCGTGCGAAACAGTCTTATGTGCACTGATATTTCTGGTAGCTTCCACCACCCACTCTTAATCCTTGCAGAAAAGGGCTTTCATGACATGGACATTTTCTATTACTGAAAGATGTAATCTTCCAGTAGAACCACCTCACAGTTTATACACCAACTTTGGTAAGTTATTTTTGATCCCCATATCCACCAAGTAGTTTTTAATGTCTTTAGGATTTTGCAAATCTTTTGACCTGAAAAAAGATCGTACTCCTCCCATTCTCTTAGATTCACATTTCTCATTCTTTTAGCTTTAATTCAGATGTCCCCATAACCAGGGACAATCCATATCATATGCCTTGTCACTAACCCAACTCCAATTTCTTTCCTTCCTTTTTTCCTTCCTTCCTTCCTTCCTTCTTTCCTTCCTTCCTTTCTTTCACAGAGTATCACTGTGTCACCCTTGGTAGAGTACCATGGCATCATAGCTCACAGCAACCTCAAACTCTTGGGCTCAAGTGATTCTCTTGCCTTAGTCTCCCAAGTAATTGGGAGTACAGATACCTGCCACCACACCCAGCTATTTTTTTAGAGATGTGGTCTCGTTCTGTCTCAGGCTGGTCTTGAACCTGAGAGCTCAGGCAATCTACCTGCCTTGGCCTCCCGAGTACTGGGATTATAGACATGAATCACCAGACCCAACCTCCCAACTCCAATTTTCAAGGCAAGGTTAAATTTCCTCCTCACCCCTAAAGTTGAAACTTTATTCATTGCACCTGTCACATGTGATAAAAATTTTATTTTGACTATCTAATTTTCTACAGTAAACTCTTTGAGGGGTTTTCTTTTAGCTCACTTGTGCCTGTATAGAACTTAGTACACAGTGTAAGTGATAAATATTCAAAAAGTATTTATTAGAATAAACTAAGCTGGCATCTCACAAAATCTTTTCTGAGTCCTGGCTATGAAAATACTTCTCTGACAAATGTGTCTCATTACGTGTCTCTTGGTCCTGATGGCTATTGTTGAATGCAATCATTTATTTAGGACATACACCTTGACTTTGACACTAATTAGATTGAATCAGTTCATAAGATTGCCATGGCACATTTATGATATGACAGCGGAAATAAGTTATTACCCCTGTGGAGATATTTCAAATTAATCTTATATTTTCTTTAGTTTCTTTATCTGTGGATACGCCAAATAAAGCAATTGAATATTGACGTTTTCCAGAATGCATTTTAGGAGCAATTTTGAAGTGTGAAGTGCTTGAATAATATGCATTTATCTTTTTCTTCTTATCTCAGAGCTCAAAATGATAATTTATCATATTGAGTTTGTAGGAACTAGCACTATAGAAATGCATTAAATAAAAAAGAACAAAACTTTTTGTAATAATTTGCTCTTTGGAAAACAAAGTTTAAGTTATCTTTTAATCTTTTAAGTATATTTTGAACAACAAACTCCATAATATTAATATTTTTTATCAATATCCATTTCCAACCAGCAAAGTTCTTCAGCTATAGTAATATTTTATTGACATTAATACAGTGTATTTTTGGTATTTTGGGTTCTTTTCTGTGCTGTAGTGAGAACAAGAGGCTATACACATAAATGGGACACAGTTTCTGTTACCTCAGACTGTTCTCTGTAATTGAGAAGATATGTAAAAAATGACTAGAATCCAAGGCAGTTATTATTTATTTATTGACTGATTTTTTTGAGATAGTCTTTCTCTGTCACCATCAGTGCTGTGGTACCATAGTTCACAGCAATTTAAAGTGTTGTGTGCAAGAGATCCTAATGCCTCAGCCTCTTGAGTAGCTGAAACTACAGGCACCTGCCACGATGCTGAGCTAATTTTGCTATTTTTAGTAGAGATGGGGTCTCTCTTCCTCTGGCTGGTCTCAAACTCCTGAGCTCAAGCAATCACCCACCTCAGTCACCCAAAGTGCAGGATTACAGGCATGAGACACTGCTCTGGGCCTAGTATTTATATGGGCGTAAGGGCTATGACACAGAATTCTCTAAAAAATCTGAGGTAAGGAAAACAACATCGCCTCTTGAATTTGCAAAGAAATAATGGTACCAATGCCTGATATGTAAGCAACAATTACTGAATGTAGATATCATATCTAAAGAAATAAGTGGCTACTCAGAAGAGAGGATTGCTAATGGAAAAAGGTCATAGAGACAAAAATAGATAGTTTTAATCAGAGAAGTATTTAGGGGAGTGGGAATTTAAGTTAAATTGTTTTTAATTATACTAGCCCTATGGCTAAGATTTTTTACTTTCAAGATATTAAGAGGGTACAACTTATTTAAATTGAAAGTGTGTTTGTGTGTGTGTGTGTGTGTGTGTGTATGTTTGAGAGGATTTAACAGCAGTTCAAAGTTTGATTATTCAAATTAGACATCCTGGGAGTACAAATTGTGTTGCTTAAATTAGTCCCAAAGGCGTGTGGTCATTCCTTTCATGGATTAACCAGATTATCAGGTTATAGATTCTTTCACTTCTGCAGCTATGTGTGTCTGAAATTCATCAGTCTTAGTTTTTCCAAAATTATTGGTTATTGAGGAGGGAGCTAATAAACTAGTGTAAGGTCTAAAGAGAAAACAACCAGCCGAACACCCAAATCTTTTACATTTGATCCAAGAGTTTGAGTGGTTTTTAGCAGGGCATCAGTCTTAAGTTCACGATCATTCCCATACCATCCGATCCTACTTTTTGGTAATTGCTCACAATTAGTCAGTGTCTCCTAACTAATGCTTGAGTATAGTGTTGCTACTAAACAAGTCCGATAATTTGGTGTTCAGACTCTAAAGCATTAATGTGGCCTCTAAAACACACACTGCCTTCTGCCAAATAAGTACATCTAAATTCTTATTGGGTCTCATGTGGGGTATATTAATGAAAAGGTTCAACATACATGCTCTATCCAGTAACATCTCTGGCGCAGTCAGGCCCTTTATAAATTGGTCAAAAGCACTTTATAATTGGGCTTTTGCACAAATGGGTGGCCTGCTAAATAAATAATTTTGATAACTTCATCAACATTTTTTTATTTAGCAGTTCTTTTCCAACAGCATATCACCTGCAATATTTCCTCCCTATCTTACTTCCATTTAAAACTTTCACACTTTAAGGGATTCCGATAACTCTGTAATAACCTTGAGAGGAAAGCTCAGATGGTCTTCCCTGTCTTAGGATCCTGAAGCCGGATCACCTTTTTAATGGTATCTCTTGCTTGTTTTGCATAATTCATGGCTCACATAAGACTTTAAAAAGGAAAAGTGCAGAGTTAATCTGAAGTTTTGCTGGCATTCCACATATTGATTGTCTATTATATTTTATGTCTCGATTGCAAAACTTTTCTGAAATAATTCACTTTTAAGTGGTAGGACTATAGCTCCACGTGTGACTCAGAAATTTATATATGCCAGAGGTTTTCCATATTTGTACACTCTCATCCTTTTTAATTTTAGGCTTCAAAAGAGAGACATTTCTAGATGCTGTAAGATGTACGACATTAAGGAAGTTCCTTTTTTGACAAAGGTGTGAGGGATTCTGTCAATAATATTACAAAACCAATGCTTTTACTGAATTGTAAGACCCTTTCGAGAGTATAAACATTACTAAAAAGCAAAGCACTCATCATGTTTCCACAATCATTATTACATCCCCCAAATTATAATTCCACTACAATGAAAATAAATATCAAGTAATAAACGTCCAAACCAGAAATAATATTTTCATTAATATTTTAAGCATGCATCACCTTTCTTTTTTTTTATTTGAAGGGGGAAAAACCAACAAAGCAATCAACCTAAATATATAACTTAAGTAAAATGATTTTTGTGAAGTGTTTGATTATTCAAAAGCAAACATTAAGTTTTCCATAATCAAATTTTACTAGTTGAGTAAGCTAAGCCTACTCGTATACAGTTGAAATAACTGTTCCTTACTGTCCATTTTCTTAGCTTCCATTAATAAAATTTTTAATTTAATAATTTAATTAAAATTAATTAATTAATTGTTTCATTAATAGAAATATAAATAATATTAAATCTAAATTGTCTATCTTAGTCTAGTCTGCATTTTCTAGTGAACATAGGTTTGCTTTCGAATTTTCAGAATTTTTTTGATAATAAATTTCTCTTGAAAACAAAATAGGGAAATATTAAATAAAGCCTAATCATAAGGAAGCTTTAAAAATAAGAAATATAACTCTTTATTTGTAAAAGAGGTATGTAATTCAGTCTTTCCTGAAAATATAACTAAGCACATTTCTAGGTCTTCCAATTAAATTGAATCCTTTCAAATGACCTGTGAATTCATTCTTTACTGTTCAAGTATAATACCATGATTGCTTCATCGTTTGAAAGTGGTCAATCAAAAACATAAAAGATCCAGGGATCTGTGCAAGCAGAAAGTAAAAAACAATCAGTGCAAATGGTTATTCTTCTTTTTTAGGCAGTAGCTGTTTGATTTTTTGCTGTTGTTGTTTAAATGGATGTATTGTTAAATAGATAAAGCCTGCTATGACCTGATTATTTGAATATGTGTGAGAAGTGAACAAATATTCAGTTCTAAAGACAATGCTGCCTTTGCTACCCCATTTTGGCACATAAGGAAAGAACATTTTGACCTAGTACAATTTGTGTTATGACAATAACAATGGAAGTAATATTTGAGTTAACATGACAAGACACAGCTCCAGACGACAACATTTTCAAAATAACTCTTTTTAACTTTAGTATAAAAAATAAGTACATCCATAGTATTGGGAAATTTTGTTATTATATCAAGAAATGGAATCTCTACATTTTTGTATAATACGCTTTATATTAGATAATATATCATTGAATTAAAACTCTCCCAGCTTCCTTGGTAGATATAAAAGAAAATTGAACCTGAAAATCTAATATATTTGTTTGAAATTTGTTTTAAAGCAGTGGTTTCCAATTAAGGATGATTTTTGACTACAGGGGACAGTTTGCAACGTCTGGAAATACTTTTGGTTGTCACATCTGGGAAAGAATTACTGTCCTCTAGTGGACAGCAACCTAGGATTCTGGTCAATATCCTACAATATATTCAGTTCAGTATGTTAATCATGCAGAGATTGAAAAGCCCCATTTAATGTAACCCGAAAGGCAGAAGCTGCAGTAGCCTTTCAGAAAGGAAAGTTAACTTGTGGAATGTAAAAACTCGTCTCTCTTTGAAAGCACTGTTTTCATCATCTACATAATGCCTATTGAAAAAATATATCTCTATCAAATCTCCACAGGTCTGGATGAGAAAACAATTACATGTTTTTTTTTTTTCTTTTGCTTTGATCAAATTATGATTTATTTGTAAGACTGAATATTCTGTTGCAGTTTTTTTATGCATCATGTGGGACTCTATACTCAGTTTAATATTATGCTGCATTGTCTTGAAATTATAAATGATATTTGAAGAAAGAGCCCTATATTTTTATTTTCCACTAGTCCTGCATGATTCTGTAGCCAGTCCAATGCGGGAGCTTTGGTAGGAAGAAGCCAGTGAAGAATTGTCCTTGTTCTAGTGAGCAGACACTGGAGAAAAGCACCCAGAGGGTGAGGTCTGAGTCATGGCCCTGTCCAAGAGGGTCTGTCAAAGTTAGTGTTACATCCATCCCATTAAAGCAGAATTCTTAACCCAAACGCTATTGATAATTGAGCCCCTCTCTTGAGGAGGGCTTTCCTAAGCATAGTAACATGTTTAGAAACATTCTTAACCCTCTTCCATTTAATGTTATTACCAACAGTCTCTTCTCTTCCACTACCTTGAAATTAGTTTGTGACCACTGATATTTTTTCTCCAGGTATCAACAAATGTCCTCTGGGAATTAAATTGCTGCTGCTTGAGAAGTACTCTGAGGCAGAGTGCCACAATATAGATTGAATAAAAGGAGCAACTGAACTTGTGTGTTATGACCATACATCTAGCAAATGGATCTGTTTTTAGTTTCAAAGTGTGAATTTAATTGTAAATTGAGGATATAATCTTCACCTGATTTTAGCCAAAAGGCCGAGAAACAACATAGGACGTGACCTTTAAATTCTTGTTAGGTAGTAGAGGCCATTCCAGTATGGTGGATTTGAGATTTTCATGGGATATACCCAAGAGTCACTTAAATCTCTGCTCTCGTGCAAGTGTGATGTGGCCTCCCTGGTAGGATTCATCTACCGTGAATGATCTGCCTTAGACCATCTGGAATGCTGGTAGCAACTATGGACATTGTATTTCCTTATAATTCCCTTTATCCTTGTGTGATGGTTAATTTTATGTATCAACATGATTGTGCCATGGGATGCCCAGATTTAACATCATTTTTTTCTGAAAAGGTGTTTCCAGAAGAGATTAAGGCTTGAACCAGTGGACTCAGAGGAATAGATTGCCCTCCAAGTGTGAATGGGCATAATCCACTCTGTTGAAGACCTGAATAGAACAAAAAGGCAGAGGAGGGTGGAATTTATTCCTTTCTTTCTTTCTACCTTCCCACTTGAGCTGGGACTCTCTCTTTTCTTGCCCGTTCATTAAAATTTATATCAATAGTATCCTTGTTGCCAGGTCTTTGGACTTGGGCTGAACTCGTACCATTGGCTTTCCTCATTCTCCAGCTTACCAATGATAGATCATGGGACTACTCAGCTTCCCTGATCATATAAGCCAATTCCTCATAAATCTATATGTCTATCTGGATATCCGTCTACTTATCTATCTATCTCTTTTGGGCCCTGTTTCTTTGGAGAATTCTGACTAATCAACGTACCCAGTAGTAAATATATTTTGCAGTGTTGCTTTTCCTGAAAACTCTAGTATAGTGTTTTTCAACCTGTTTCATCTCATGACACACTTGAACCTATAATTAAATTTCCACAGCACAATTAAATTATGTTGATCAAAAAGAAGAGTTACAAATAAAAAAGAATACACATATTGTGCTTTGAACTTCTTCCAAAAAAATAATTAATGATTTTAATCACATCTAAGATCCTCTCATGGGTATATTGCAGCACAGCAGCTGAAATTACTGCTCAAATATATAAGCTTAATTGTCACCTTTCCCTCCCCTCCTAACTATGAGGTCTAGATAGCATTGTAGGTTGATGGTGAACTATTTATTGCAAAAAATGTTATTGATTTGTCAACAATTATTATTGTTATTGCCAATTTATAAAAAGTATTTACTATTTTGGTAAGGAAGGAACTATTTATTGCAAAAAATGTTATCGATTTGTCAACAATAATTATTGTTATTGCCAATTTATAAAAAGTATTTACTATTTGGTTAAGGAAGGTAGTCCCTACAGAAAGTTATAGCAATAATAAAGCAGTGAAAAGTTTACAAAAGTATACTAGTCATCAGTTTAGTTTTATGTTCATATCTTTTCTTATTCAATTTAAAGCATGAAAGAATTTTTTTTTTCACACAAACAATTCTACCTGCTGGTCAGGAAAGGAAGACTTCAAATTTCTCACAAGTAACAGAAAACTTTATGTCATTATTTTTGGGTAGAATTTTTTAATATATTTTTGTAGCACTAAATAAATATATCTAAAAGGGTTATGGTAATTTTTATATAAATTGAATTCTTTTTGCTTTATGACAGTAATAAAATTACTGTAGTTTACTACAGTTTACTATAATTTTGAGTTACTTTTTGTTTTGTATTCATTATACTATAGTGTCTACTAAATATAAGTTGTTCAAATTGCCATTACATTTGGTTTTTGAGGGATTTTTACATATTTTCAAGCCTTAACAATAAAACAAAGTGTTATCAATATTATATTTTATTCTGTGGTCTTTACATGTGACTATAAAGGGTTACATTTCATACACGGAAGTATAAACTATCAAATGATCTAAAAATGTAGACTTTGCTGTCAGGTATAAACTTGATTCTTTTGCAGGAACATTTATGGGAAATAATATTTAGCAGTTGTTTAAATATCAGTGAACTTAGTGACCTTTATATTTTCAGTACAAGCCATGGTAACTCATTTCACTTCCCAGTAATAGCCATAAAACTCAAATGGGTCCTTCTTAAGACCCCGCAGTTCTATTTTATTTGTTCTAGTCCACTCATTCCTAGTTTTCAAACAATCACTTCATAACTTTCCGAAGTTCCGATTTGTCACTTTGACACTCCCTTTTACTCACATCCAACTCTGCCTTCCCCCCCTTTTCTTGGTCTCGTTGCTATTGTTGCTCAGAGGAGCAGAACCCTGTGAGAAGACAAAATACAAGCTTATTTGTCACCTTTCCCTCCCTTCAAAACTATTTGGGCTGCTTACCATTCCTTATTTTTTAAATAATACTTTTATATGAAAGATGTGGTAATTCCTCTTTAAAAGTTTATGTTTAAATTGGTTAGATTTTAATTGTCCTGCTAGTTGCAGTATGTTTGGGAAAATGTCCATTTGGAAAAACCAAGTAGTCAAGATTTTAAATGTCGTAAATCCCTCTCTGTTGCTTCTCTGATGAACCGTTTTAATAACCTGGTGTGCTTCTATCTAGTTCTACATTTTTCTCACTCCACACCTTGCTTGGTTAAAGATGCCATATAACCCTGATTTACCCAATGACTAGCTGCCAACTCTAAGGGGCAGGTCATTGCTATCTTGAACGTGGATAGATTTGTAGGTATATTCTAAAATTTTCCACCACCAGTCTACCTGGATGATTTATGAGCCTTCTCATTCTTTCTACCTTGTTCAATGCTTCTACTCTGCTCGCTCCCTTTCCATAGCAGGTGCCACTGACTTTCCGGTGAGGCACTGACTTTCTAAGAACATGGTTTCTTGCTTTTTCTGAGATCTGCCACTGATCAAGCCCTGGACCCTTTCTGCTGCTCCTCACTGCTTTGGTCACAAATTCTAAATACCTTCTCACAGGGTTCCTCTACTTTGAGCAAAAGTGTCATGACCTACAAGGAATGTGAGTGATGAAGAAATTTTCTGTCTTTGAGTTTTTTATAACACAGCATAAAAGGCTTTGGGTTTCTGGGTGGTGCCTGTGGCTCAAGCAGTAGGGTGCTGGGGCAGGGCCATATACCGTGGGGGGTGGGTTCAAGAAAAAAAGCAAAACAAGAAAGACTTTGGGTTTCTGTGTCTATAAACTATTTTGTATGATTTAAGGAAGGAGAAACAGAAAGAATCATAAACAATTTGGCTCAGTATTCACATGACAGGTCCCTTCCTTGACTTTTGGAAGTCAGTCTTATCATTCAATTTTATACAAATAAATGTAATAACCATATGTATTCTAAGAATGAACAAAATATTTCTTTTTCTCTGTTTTTATCAAGGTCAGCTTGTGCATTGCAAACAATAATGAAGAGGACATAAGCGAGGAGAAGATAAATATTAAAGATTTATATATGCTGATAAAAAATATGGTAAGTTCCAAATGCAGTGAATTTAAATGCTTTTGTAGAAAATTATTAAACTAGAAAGATATAAACATTTATATTTTAGCTATTGAAGAATACTCTCTATTTATTAGGCATTATAAAGGACTTTTATTGTTTGTTCCATTTAAATGTTTTCTACTTTAGTTTTAATTTTAAAATACCATTTAAATTTACTTTACAAACCTGTTCTTTGAAGTTAATGTGCAAAGCACTGAATTAGGTGCACTAAATATTAATAAACTATGCTAACCTTTAAAATGAATTACCAATAAGAGAGCATATCCAGGGTGTAAGAAATATTATATGGATTATTTTTACTGTGTATTTTTCTTTGCTTCACAGAAATTGAGCTACATCATCTGAATTATTTATAGGAGTACTTTTATTGTTAGAAGTCTTATTAATGTACTGAATCTGAAAACTTATTTTGTCTTCTGTAGAGGAGATTCAGATTCACCATACTAGAAATTACTGTGGCCTAATGTTTAGCAGAGTTTATTCATTTAAAAAAATTATTTCATATGCCTTTTAGAAGGCATAGCAACAAATATAGGCTCAATAAATGGTGCATATTCCCAGTCTCTTTCATAAAATCTTAGGCAAAAAATATGTGCTTCTGAATTATTTTTCCATATTTTAGCAAGATAAATTGGCATAACTATGGGGTATCCCTACTTCAGTAGGGTCTTGGCAATACATAGTAATGTTTCTGGAATGAAATAGATGAAATATGCTTATGTTGATTGAAATTAAATACAACAGAAGCAAAGTGAAAACCTTCTAAATAGATTCATGCTTATTCATATTGCATTTTGTCAACCAAAAGAGTTATATGATAAATCTAATTTCAAAGAGCTTGAGTTTTACAATGGCAAATAAAAGTTTAGACTGAGGTGAGAGACATCACCCAAGGTACTAACCAGTGGAAGAAACCTTTTTAACATGAGACCAGGGAGTAACTAAAGAATTTTTGGTAGTACCATCTGTTATCAGAGGGTACATGCTTAACTATAAATCATGTGAATGAGAATTTTTTAATTCTAGATAAAGGTTTGAGCTGGCTAGGTCTCACTTTGGATTTAGTGGAAATTTATTTTTCTTGCATCACCCTGTCTTCTAAGCAATCAGAATTAGGCACGAAGTATAAGACAATGTTTTAACCCTTACAATTGGGTTTACTTTTCTTTTTATAGTTGGGGAATATGGCTAATAGTAACAAAACAATTTATGTCAAAACAAAAAGAATATATTTGAAATGTCACATGAGTGTAAGGGTAAATTCTGGAAGAGTTTGGAGATTTAGAATTAGAGCGGTATTATTTATTCATGTAATCCCAGTCTGACCCTGTAAACCCCAAAGGAATATTTGTGTCCTAGGAAAGGGAGGCATTCTGATATAGTAACAGGTAAGTTCTATAGTCAAAGCAATATTTGTTTTAATTGAGGATTACATAAGGTTGTGTTTAAGAGTATAGATTTGCACACAGTACATGTGATAAAGAAAGAGAGAGAAAGAATTTCAGATTAATAAGGTCTTTTATATCCTCTAATGGGATCTAAAATAATGCTGCCAATTAATTGTGAAATACATTATATTTCATTCAGAATATATATGTTCTTTCATCCATTCATTTATTCACCAATTAATTTACAATATAATTGCCTATTATGTGTTAGATATAGTTCTAAGCATGCAATAAATAGTGACAAAAAATATTGCCTCTTTTGGAATATCTCATACATCTTTCAGATTAAAGTGCTATTTAACAGAAATAGCATCTGATTAGAATATCCAGAAAGAGGAAAATTAAGTTTAATTCAAGACAGAAAAATTATTTAATGTAAAAATTTAATTGTCATTTTTATGCTTTCTAATTTTCTCATAAGACAAATCAAAGATTCTGTATTCATTAATACTGCAATTTCTAATTTTCTGCTCTTTTTTGACAGGAAAAAACAAACTTTTTCTCATGGAATCTACTTGACAGCAAGTTCATTGTTTATATTGAGGAATCTCATCTGTTCATTGTCATACAAGAAAGTAATGGATATATCTCTTGTACTTATAAACATCCATGCAAATTTATCTCTTATACAATATTCCTATGCTTATATTTTATAAGGATGTGCTTATATATGAATATATACTGTTTACTATATATGTATATTCTGATTCAGTGAATAGAATTAGCTTTAAAAACTTTCTGGTTGGGGCTGGTGGCTCAACGTCTATAATCCCAGCATGTGGAGGGGCCAAAATGGGAGGATCACTTCAGACCAGGAGTTCAAAACGAACCTGGGAAAGATAACAAGATTTAGTCTCTACAAATATATATATTAGGAATTAGCTGGGCATGGTGGTTCATGCCTGTAATTCCAGCAACTAGGAGGACGAGGCAGGAGATTTTACCACTGCACCTGCTGCACTCAAGAATGGACAACACAGTAAGACCCTCTCTCTAAAAAAAAAAAAAAAAAAGGGCAGTGCCTGTGGCTCAAAGGAGTAGGGTGCCGGCACCATGTGCTGGAGGTGGTGGGTTTAAACCCAGCCTCAGCCAAAAACTGTTAAAAAAAAAAAAAAAGGTAAATAAAAAGCTTTTAGTAAAAAAATTGACCACATAACTTTTGTTTCAAGTCTATATATAAAATTGTAGGATTTTCCACATTTTGGGACATCAGTTAACAACATATTGAAGAGTTTATATCAAGAGGCAATGTTTAGGCTACTTTGCACACAGCCTACGGTTTTCAACAAATGACATGCATAACTGGGAGAAATATCACAATTTCCCCATGGGATATTTATCATATTTCAGTAAATACTCAATACAATAGTGATTTACTACATTCCACATGCCCCAATATCTCTTCACAGATTTCTTGGGGGCAACTCTAGAATTCCTGGGGAAAATAAATTGGCTAGTTTTGCATCTAACATTCCTAGCTCTTAATTTACTTCATTTGAATATTATAAACTTACACACACATGCATGTACCCACAAATATATAGTATTTAGAGAAAAAATAAATATGAAAAAAATTACAGTATTAGCCCGGCGTTGTGGCGGGTGCCTGTAGTCCCAGATACTAGGGAGGCTGAGGCAAGAGAATTGCCTAAGCCCGGGAGTTGGAGGTTGCTGTGAGCTGTGAGCTGTGTGACGCCACTGCACACTACCGAGGGGGACAAAGTGAGACTCTGTCTCTACAAAAAAATAAAATTTATATATATATATATATATATATATATATATATATATATATATATGGTATCATATTTCACAGCAATCTCAAATTCTTGGGCTTGAGCAACCCTCCTGCCTCAGCCTCCCCAGTACCTGGGTAGGCACTACAAGCTTGTGCCAATACACCTGGATAGTTTTTCTATTTTTGGTAGAGACATGGTCTCAGTCTTGCTCAAGATGGTCTTGAAATCCTGAGCTCAAGCAGCTACACACATCAGCCTCACAGAGTGCTAGGATTAGAGGTGGGAGCCACCATGCCTGTCTGAGGATGAATTTTTTTAATGTATAAATTAATGAAGTTTCAAAGAGAAAAACTGAAATATGGCTGCATCTATAAGTTCTCAATTTCTGACTTTGTATTTCTGAATACATTCTTGTGTTTAATCTTTGTGCCCATTCTATAAAGCTGACACATCTCCATTTTACATAAGGCACTAGGACACAGAGATATAAAGGAAGTATCTAAGGTCAAAATCACAGTGAAAAGTGGGTGTGAATTTTAAATCAGTTCTACCCAGAACATACTTCAAAAACAAACAAAAAAACCCAATAAATATGAATATGTGTGTGTATAGGTATATTTTTGTGTGTAACCAAACGTATTTCTAAAACAAGACCTATAAAGTCTTTCATTATTTAAAAAATAAGGGAATAAAGAAGCATTTATCTTAAGAAAGTGAAACATTTAATATCTGTAGTACAGGTGCATTTGTTAGGAAATATATATATATATATATATATATATCATATTGTTTAATGAAATCAATGAAATAAAATGGTTTTCTGGATAAATTTTCAACAAAAAATATGTCTACTGCACTTAACCTCCTTAAATATACTTTATCTCTTCTGTGTTTCTAGAAATATTAAATAAATATTTAGGTATTCCTGTGGAACCTAAGTGGAGAAAATTATGGAAGAAGTTAAGGAGAAGGCTGAATGCCAGGGTCCCACCCCAGGGGCAGGGTCCATTAAGACCTGTGGATGTAGCAGCAACCAACTAAAGAAATATGAAGTTAGACATGACAAGAAAGAAGAGATAAGACACATAGAATAGACTTTTCAAAGGTGGGCACCCAGGGGACCACTGCCCTTATTGTGGGGTTCTGACGGTGATACCAATAGTCAGTTTCACTCAACTTTCACTGAAGGCTATTTGCTCATTAGTTGAAAGGGTAAGTTGAAGAAAGGGAGCAAAGACTCTAGCATAGGTGAGCATACTGAGCATATCAGCTCCTATTATTTCTATAATCATTAACTTTGAAGGTCTGAGATGTCTTGAGAAATCTGGAACCTGAGCCTTGTGTGGAGGCAGCCTCCTGTCTGTGGTCATACACACAGATTTTTTAAGGGGGGATTTAATTCTACTGCTTCACTGTGGAGTAAAATGCCACTGCTGTTGTCTGAAGAATATGTGGGAGAGAGGAATTTTCCTCTTATCACCATTACAGAGGGACTTCCTTTGTGATAAGGGACATAAGCCCTTCTACCCAAATTTTAGGGCTCCAGCTGTTCTCTTGATCTCTGCCCCAGGCAAATACAATTCTCCACAATGGGTATTTGCTTTGACTGTTAACTGGGCAAGAAATGGCCTAGTTAAGGTATCTTGTTAGGCCTTGCCACAGCATCTTTTGTGGCCATTATTTTCTTTAGAATGTTTAAATACCTAGCAGGGATGTTTGTAAGTTGTATCCCCAATAGGCCAGAGTTCTAGAAAAAGCAGGAAACTTGTTTAGATTAGAAATTTAGTAGGGTTTAAAGGTAAACTAGCTGACTTTCCTTTGTTCTGACTCAGTCAGTTTACTTTGTTATTTTCTCCTTTTTCTAGGGGTGTTTTCCCTTGCCAAAGAATGGGGTCTTTGGTCCCCGTTCTGCCTACAGCTGAATATTAAATGGTAGATTATGGAGAGGTCTTGGTCTGAAAATACTTGTATACTTAGCATAGATGAGTATGTTTCAAAGAATGATAATATTAAGGGTAGTGAATTGTTCCTGCCCAGTACAACCGAAGAATTAGAGATATTACCAACATTTTCAATTGAGCATTTAAGTTGGCAGAGATATCCTGAAGATACTGCTGCCTACTAAAGCAATCACAGCAGAGTATTGTACCTCCAAACATACCTATGTTATTATCCCTGCCCGACTAATCCCCTGCCTTACTGAGAAGGCAAAGAAAATAACATAATCAATACGAATATTAATGGAAATACATATACTATCTAAGGTGGGAGTTATAAGGTCCTTGTATTTTTTTAGTTGTGTGTAGTTTTATAGCTGTTAATGTCTTAAAATAAGCAAAGAATCAGGCAACTTCTGGAAGAAGAGTGAAGGTATAAAATAATTAGAAAGAAAAAACCTCAGTCAATTAAAACATACCCACATGAAAGAAATGAACAAATATGTGACTGAAAAAGTGGGTCAAAGTGAAACATGAAATAAGATGTTACAAATAATTCCTAGATGTGACTATTTACAATACAGTGCATAGATCAATTTTCCAACTGAAAGACTAATATGGTGAAGCCGAATTAAAAAAAAATCCAGTTGCATGCTGTGTTAAAGATGCACTGACAATATAAAAAAGAAAAATTGAAATGTAAAGGATGAAAAAATGCATGCCAGGAAAATAACAAAAGGAGACTCAGATTAGCTTAAATAATAAAGAAAACTAATTCACTTTGTGGGAAAAGATATAACAACTGTAAAATAGTATTAAAAATAATGATGCCATGTTCAGTTCCCTGTGATAAGATAAAGAGTCAAAATTTCTATTCAGAAGATCATATAGCTTCAAAGTACATGAATAGAATTTTGACAGCATGTAGAAGGAAAAAGCTAGATGTTCATTTAAATAAGAAAAGTTATCTAAAATTTCAAAAAATCCTAAACTTTCAGGTAGCACTAAAGAAAAATTCAAATTTTAAGAAACAGAAATTTCTACAGCTATACAAATTATTCCAAAGAGGAAAAAGAAATACTTATTTTTCATTTTCTTCTGAAAGAGGATATGGCATTGATGCACAAATTCTTAAAAGTTTAAAAAGTGGAAACATAACCCAATCTAATTTATTAATGCACTGTCAAAATGACAAGTATTAGAAAACATAACACACATATTAAAACAAAAATGAAACATGATAAGAACATTTTTTCCTTCCCAGAAATGCAAAAGTGTTTAATATTTGGCTACTAAAATATACACATTTATTTATTTATCTAATTTTGATACAAATTTAAAATCAACTAATAATTAATAAAATATGATAGATAAATAGTTTTGTGATAAAACTTAATTATCAGAAAATATGATAATAAGCAGATAGGTGTATGGGAAATAATGGCATGTCCAGAAATGCACATAAATACCTATGGAAATTTGGTATACGGTAAAGATTAGGAAATAGATTATTAATAGGCCATGGATAGATTTCTGATGAAACAAACAACCTTGAATCCCTGACCATCTCAAATGATAAAAACATTTCAAGGTAGAAAACAGATCCATTATAGCGACAGAAGAAAGCATGTGAGGATTGCTTTATACTCACACGGTGGGTGAGATCTTCCTACCTATAACCAAATTGGGTGAAGCTAAAAATCACCTACTTAACCACTTGCAAATCAAATATCTATGACTTCACAACAATCAAAATCTTTTACAGCAGACTGCAAACCTCCATAAGCAAAGACAATTTGTAAAATGAGAAAATTTGTAACATATAACTAAGACTATTACATAATTATAAAACCCTTTCAATGACTAAGAATAAGAGCAATGATCCAACAAAAATAACAGACAAAAAGGTGAACAAATAGGTTCCGAGAATGCATACCAAAGTGGCTGTTAAATACACACACAAAATGTTGAACTTCATGATAGCAAAGAAATAAATAAGAACTGTGGTGTGACTTTTTTACCTATCACATGGGCAGAGATACAAGTGTTGGCTAATATTATGTTGGTAGATGTTAATATAGGAGGAATTCCCAAACACTGTTGGTGGAATTGCAAATGTTACAAACACATTGTAGCAATACCAATTATGGTTTGAAAATATCTTCTGCACTTGTTTATTTATTTATTTATGTATTTATTTTGCCACAATCTCACTCTGTCACCCTGGGTAGAGTGCTGAGTGTCATCATAGCTCACAGCAACCTCAAACTCTTAGATTAATCTCACTGTGTCACCCTAGGTAGAGTGCTGAGTGTCATCATAGTTCACAGCAACCTCAAACTCTTAGATTTAAGAGATCCTTTTGCCTCAACCTTCCAAGCAGATGGACCTACAGGTGCCTGCCAGAACCCTCTCTTCTTCAAGCTGGCTTAGAAATCTGAGCTCAAGTAATCCAACAGCCTCCACCTCCCAGAGTGCTACAAAATAGCAAATTCATGCTTTAGTAAGCAATAAACCCATTGCCGAGCATGTGCTTTAATTATATGTACAAATTTGAAATGACACATGAGCACATCAAAAAAGTTAAGAGAAAATAGTGAGGATTTAGGAATAGGCTGCTATAACCCCAGAAAAGACAGGACGATGAAGGGAAATGGGAAGAACCTAGTTCTAAGCTATTGATCAAGGAGAATAAAAGTGATGACTATTGTGTATATTATATTTCATTTTATAGAAAAATTCAAGTATATGTATGTATATACTTATACAACTATGTCTCTATTATATATCCAACTATCTTCAAAATATCTCTGAAAAACATAAAATATCTTTAACTTTTGAAGGTTTAGAGTGTTCCATCATTAAAATCAGGAAAAGGAACCACGATGAGTAGTCAAATTTTTTTTTTTATAATTTCCTTTTCTCTAGATTAATAGCAAATAACATTCGATATGGATGATTCCTATTTCAATGACATTAAGGCTAGCGATTGATGATGTGTGATGCCTCCATCCTTTGAGCAAACACTTGAGTGTCAAGAATCTTGTGTTGGCCTCAAGGTTTAAAAAGGTATATGTTTATATAATTCATATATAACAGAAGTATAATGATATACATACTATTACATAATTACATGTGTATACACTCATACACATATATAATTATACATGTTATCTTTTTAAAGCATTTTCATAGCTTTAAACATTCCATAACTTTTCAGAGGTGACCCTCAAAATAGATACCCTTTCTATTTTAAGTATGTAGTGCCATGTATAAGGTCTTTAAATTGATAATATTCTTTGAAACACAAATGACAGAAAATAATTACATCTTTCTTATACTACATAACTTTTCACTAGTGAATATATTTTTTCACCATTTTTAAAATTCTAGATATAAATGTATTTTCTATTGTAGGAAAGTATCTTTCTTACTTTCTACAGTAAGATATATACCACACGAGTTACTATAAAACATAATCTGTGATGTCACACATAAAATGGATAATGTTATTATTCACCTAGGAAATATTTTATAAACAAGAGTATGTGTGAGCCTAGTATGTTCTTTACTAAAAAGTATGTGTTAATTATTGAAATGCAGACAGCTGTGAAAATATTCTTCTCCTGTGATAGAGTTCTCTACATCAGAGATTTATTTCTTCAGAAAAGATAAAGAAGAATTCACAGTCTATGTCAAATGGAAGTCAACTGGACCTGGTGAAGGCAAAAACAACAACAAAAAAATTCCCTTCATGAGTTTTCATAAGTACATTGTTTCAAGAGCATACTTGAAAGAAACAGAAGAAAAACATTCATAAGATTCCTTATTAATTTTATAAATTTTGTTCTAATCTTCTTAACATAATGCCATATACTTAGAAATAATGGTTTGATTTTAACATATGAATTTCTATTGCATGTAAACTTGCTTTTACAACAGAAAATCCTTCTTTTAGGGAGTTGTTTTACAAAGATACTTCAGCTGAGTTAAAGACCAGAGGGACAGCTAAAGAATTCCTGCTTCGCTCTTTTCTTTTTACTGATGTGGAGTTTTGCACGAGAAAACACATATTATGAGAGGGATTGTGATATGATTGGAAATACAATGGCATAAGCTTCTCCGTCTAAGAGTAGAAATTACAATGCCATATATATACATGTATACACAGACATACACACACCATAAAAATGGAGGATATAAAAATGTAAGCTATTACAAGAAACCAAAAAATATTTATCAAATGCCAGTTATGTGTAAGGCATATTATCATAAGGGTCACTAGTACTTTTGCATAAATTAACATTTTACACCAACTAGGTAAGTTACTTTTTAAAGGTAATTGATATGACTAATGTGAGAATTTCCATTTGGACAAGGTGGAAAAGTTATTTTATTAAGAACATCAACTTTCGGTTACAAACATCAACTATTTTTAAGCAAATAAATTGTTTTGAGGGAAAATTCAAGATGAATTGCTAACGCTTTAAGGATTAATTGAATATGATAACTTCAGAAGACATAATGGAAGAAAAAAGAAAATTGGAAGCAATAAGTATGATAACCTTGAAAAACAGGAGGCAAATGCGGGTCGGACTAAAATATTAATCATTGATGATAAGAAACAATGGAGAAAATAAACCATTTCTTGAAAATATTATTAAAAAAACTCAGATTACATTGAAACCCTGGATAAATTTCGGTATTTTTGAAAAAAAATCCACACAGTGGCAGTTTTAACATGGGTGAATATTTAATATCAGTTAGTAGGTGACGAAGCACACGCACAGAATTTTGGCATTGGAAGCTGGGATTTCCCATTGCTTAAATAAAATTTTCCTAAAAAAAGATTATGAAGTTAAATATAAACAGTGTTTTTCACTACAATGTAATTAAGCATGCTGCATTTTAAATATATTAGTCACTATATTTCAATCAATAATAATTAAAATATGCTAAAATGTGTATGTTGGATATTTTTATCTATGTTAATAAAATGAAAATACACAGTTGAGTAAATAACTAGAAAACTGTAACACATTCATGAGTGTGTGCATGCTAAATCTTCCTCTACACCTAGTAGGTGTTAAATAGATTTCATTGCACTCACATCTTTTACATGATAACATAGCAAAATAGCATGATGTATTATCGGTATGAAGTTTCCATTCCTTAAATACCCGTAGACAATTATTTTGATGTAAATTAGAGTAGAAAATGTTCCTTCAAAGTGAGTGCTCACCAAGCTTCCACCTTCTGTTGAAATCCGTGGAGAATAATCACAGACTGGGGAGTGTATAACTGGTATCCCTTTACATATGAAATGACTCAATTTACATTTTTTAATATTTAGATAAGTGTACATTCATTGTCATAACTTTTGCACTTCAACAGTAACATCCACTGAGTTATTTTCAAGACTGACTTTTGGGGAGAAAATGACAAGGAAGTTGCTATCATGGAAAACTTATTCTACACCAAGGTTAAGGTCATTGCTATTTGCCTATTTCTCATTTAATGTGTGCAGCCTTTCTCAAGTTGTATCTGCTTTTCCCAAGCTGTTTTATGGTGGGACTTTTTGTGTGTGTGAGACAACTTTTATGGTGAGCCATTGATAGACTGTCTAACATGAGTACATATGCAATGTCACAGGTTCCCTTTATCCTCTGAGGAATCTAAGGAACGGGAAAAGTTCTATAGTAAAAACATGTCTAATCTATTTAATTATAATAATAATACGAATCATGGTAGAATAACTTTTAATTTACTTGCAGTTATTATTATAAATTAATGATACACCTTAGTGTCCCTTTTAAAAGTGCAGTGCTATAAAATTTAGACATAGAC
This sequence comes from Perodicticus potto, assembly GCA_963574655.1. Taxonomy (NCBI): domain Eukaryota; kingdom Metazoa; phylum Chordata; class Mammalia; order Primates; family Lorisidae; genus Perodicticus; species Perodicticus potto. The sequence goes on from CAUYRH010126609.1 coordinate 46,834, forward strand.
TTAAAATTCCAAATTTTATTAATTAATTTTTTAAATTAAATTATTCTATAAAATCTCTGTGATTCAGAGAGGCTAAGTATTAAATGTTGGCATGAAAGTTTTTAAAGGTATTTATGAGAATCTCTTAAAAGAGATTTATAAGTTCAATTGTCAAAATGAGGAAGGTTGAAAAACAAATAGGTTAGGTGCTTACCCGATAATTTTAATTTTAGCTTTATCTGGTCTATGCTTTAAATATCATTTTGTGCATACTCTGCACTTCATTGTGGTGCAGTTATTTATTGATAATTATGTCTGGATTCATCGAAGTGGGAACCAAGATTGAATCTACAGACTGCTTCATGTATGTAGAATTTGGTCACTTCAAAAAGGTCCATATGTGGCCTCATGTGCTTATGAAAATTATGTTTTATGGCTAAACATTTTGCAAATAAAATTATATGAAACATGCAGCTGTGTGTGTGAAAGAGAATAGAGGGGCTTGCTATCTGTATCTTTGTCTAAAAACAAATCTATCAACATTTACTGTTTAAATTAGCTGCCACAAACATATCTAACAAGCTGTACTCACAGGCCCCATGTGGGCGAAACACATAGCAGTTTTGTTTTAGGATACTCACAAATTTTGATTTTGGGGGGTGTTTCATTCCTTCTTCTTTTGAAATTGTTAGATTAAGATAAACCTAGGATTATCAAAATAAGTATTGAGTAGCATAACATCAGGAGTAGAATACTGTCAGAGTCCTTTGAAAATGTTTTTTTTTTCTTTTTTTAGGAGTTATTCATTCAGAAAAATATTGTCTTTGAAAAATTTAGCATAATCTATATTGATCTTTCTTGTAAGTTCACCATCCCAGTCATTTCCTCATCCTACTCACTCCCAAAGAGCACATGTTGGGGATAAGAGGAATTTCACCAAAAACAATGATAATAACACATTACATCCCTTTGGTGATATCGCCCCTCATGAATATTGTACACCAGTGTACCACTAAGTACCTCATGAATATGTGTAATTCTTGTTTGCTAATTTAAAATGGAATGTATTTGTCTACACTGATGTGTAAGTGTTAGTATTCTATACCACTGTAGGGTGACTATTGTCAACAATAACATACACAGGGTGTCTGTCCCAAAGGTCACCTTACACAGGGGAATTAACAGCCTCCTACTGTATCCCATATTATATTTTTTCTTTTAATATATTTTATATTTATAAATCAACATGTTAAAAAATATTTTATAAATATTTTGTAAAACATTACAATGCATATTTGGTAAAAAAAGGTACATTTAGCTACAGTTTTCCATTTTCCCTCTATATGTATGTATGGAAACTTTGGGACGCCCTGTAAATTCAAATGACAAATGCTTAAGATGTTGGATATGCTAATTATTCTGAGCTGATCATTACACATTATATGTATTAAAATACCACTAAGTATCTCATGAATATGTACAATTCTTGTTTGCTAATTTAAAATAAAGTTAAAATTAATTATAAATGGAGGGAGAGAGGACACTTATTCCTCAAAATAAAATGTAAGTTAAGTGAAAAAGGAACTATTGAAAAAGGAAATCTCCACTTGTCAACCAGCATAGTAATAATTAACTCAAACATCAGTGAATGCTAAAACTAGCATGTAAAAATTGGATGAGTGGTGAGATATTTGCATAGTTTTAAAGTGCGTCCCTGCAGAATTCTTATCAATTACAAAGACGGAAAGAGTAACACCGTAGTAGATAAAGACAGAACAAAATTTTAATTGAGTGATATGGAATCAGAATCCCCAGAAATCTGATAGATTATGAAATGACAGAAACACAGCTTCTGTGACACACCTGCCAAAAAATGTATAGCATGTACTTCATCACAAGAAAACACCAGACAGACTCAATTTAAGAAGTATTTTTAAAAATAGCTGGTTTGTGTTCTTCAACAATGTAGGGGCATAAAGATCAAAGAAGCACTAAAGAATCATTTTGGAACGATGAAGACTAAACAAACATGATGATCAATGAAAGCAATGATTCAGGATTAGATTTTCTAAAGGACATTATTGGGACAGTTGGCAAATTTGAATGAGATGCCTGACAAAGAGTTTTGTGGGACTAATTTACACTGTACTTGCAATTTTAAAACTTAAGTTTAAAATATAACAACACAAAAAGAAATATATAGAGAGTGATATCATCATTAATATATAAAGCAACTCATGGCACATTGAGAAATGCAGTCTTAAAAAACATTATGGTAAGGGCGGCACCTGTGGCTCAGCGAGTAGGGTGCCGGCGCCATATACCGAAGGTGGCGAGTTCAAACCCGGCCTCGGCCAAACTGCCAAAAAACAAAAAAATAATAGCCGGGCATTGTGGCAGGTGCCTGTATTCCCAGCTACTCGGGAAGCTGAGGCAAGAGAATCGCCTAAGCCCAGGAGTTGGAGGTTGCTGTGAGCTGTGTGATTCCACGGCACTCTACAGAGGGCGATAAAGTGAGACTCTGTCTCTACAAAAAAAAAAAAAAAAAATCAAAAAAAAAATATATATTATGGTAAATATTAGGGCTGAGAGTTATTTTATTTCAGTCATTTGTTAGGCATCCTTTTTTTCTTATATAAAATTACTGTTTCAATTTCTTTTTTTTTTTTTGTTTTGTTTTATCTAGGTATATTCAATTTCTTAACTAAAACAAATACACTCATTGTGGAAATAAGAATTGTTCTGTGATTAATCACAAATCTGAGACGCCAAAGGAAAAAGGAATAAATTAGTTTATGGCAAGGATTTTTCAGTGAATTACTCATCTGCATTACAACTTCATGGGTATTATACTGAAATATACTTGATTGTTTTTATTTAAGATTATTAAATATTCAACATCATTAGTTAAATAACTGTCTATCATGGCCATTTTGTTTTCAACGAGGGAATAGATTTTACTTTATTATATTTAGAGTAGAGTCTGAATAAGAAAATATGATGATTTGTGCCAATGTTCTAATTACAATGTTGAGACAAAGGAGGTTATGTCACACAAACTTGAAATTATCTCTTACAACATATATTTTACGTGTGTGTTTTTAAACAACATGTTCATAATATTTGTTAAATTTTTAAATTGCATACGAACTATATGGCCACCCTCTTTATTACCTTTCCTCTTGCATCTAGTATTTCATTACTATCGATATCGAGATAATTGTGAAATTATAAGTGCCTTACTAGGTTGCTTTTTTAATGAACTATCTTCAAAAAGATTCAAGGAAATTTATGGATATATGCTTATTGTACAATAAATTTTACCCCCTTGAAATATTACTCAGCTCTCAATAAACTGCATGTTATTCATCATATCAAGAAAAGAATCACAGCTAAACAACCTGAATGATATTTATATTCAAAGGTTTTGTGATTGAAAAGCAAGGAAGTTTCTATGCAGGTGTATATTTTCAATTTCAGTAAAACAAAAATTATAAGAGTTTTATGAAAACATCTGAGTTGTGGTATACAAGCCTTGTTTCAAGATTTAGTGTTGGTGAACAGTTATTTAGAGAATATCATTTTACTGTGCACTCTACCAAATGTGAATAAAGGTTTATGCAACAATGTATTTTTAGTAATGGTTGCTGGTCAATTCTTGTTAAAGCCTAAGATTAATAACATCTGAATGGAATCTCATAATCACAAAGGACAGTTCTCCCTTTATTATTTGTATTATTATTTACTAATATATAGTAAACAACTGTGAGGTATTTATTTAGAAAATTGTTTAGTTATTGATGATGACAAACCGGGGAACTTACCTAAAAATCCAAACATAAGTCATAATAATGGTGTTCTACAATGGGGGCAATGCTATATAATCTGATTAGACTACTTTATTTCCACCCTGGCACATGAAAGACTCCATTTCTTCAGCCTCTTATTAATTGAGTGTGGCAAAGTTGCATGTTTTGGGCAATAAAATATGGGTGGAAGTGATATAGTGCACTTCCAGTTCTGGCCCTAAAATATGTACATATTATTCCATTTTGTCATTGGTTTTAGTAGCCAAAGCAGATGGCTCAGCTAAAGCAGCTGAAAAGCCAATAAATGAATGATATTTGCTTCCCAATTCTTGCCTTGCAGTAGAGTGGTCTGGGAGAATTCTCTGACCAAAAACATTCACATCAGACTTTGCATGAGAGAAAAATAAATTTTAATTTATTAAATGTTAATTTATTGAGATTTAGAGTTTTATACCAGCTCACTTATCTGACTAACACAACTGTTTACTTGAATCATAAGGCTGTCTGGAAACAAATGGTGTGTAAGTTTGGGAAAGAGAGAACAGCAGGCCAGGTTGTATAAATTCTCACTAATTGTCAAACACAGGGTAAGTGCATGTTTCCTCCCATTTTTGCAGTTTCTTTAATAAAAATGACATGGACTCTAAGTAAAAATTCTGATAGTGATTTTTTTTTAAACTTGAACTTGAAACAGGACAGATTTGCCAACCTTTCTAGGCATCTGCGTCTGTATCTATATAACTATAGCAAGCAATCACTGATGTTAACACACAGGGCCCTGTGTGAGTACAAGATGCTTAAACATTGGGTCAAGGCTTTATTTTAGAGACAAATTATGAAAGTGTGTCTAGTGTGCCAAATATAATTTTCCGATATTAACACCCACATAAAGTATATAAAGCTTAATAGTTACAGGGTGAGAGTTGGCAAGTTGTTCACATTGGCCTTTCAGAAAACAATTTAAGATCGCTTATCACACTAACAGAATAGATTCCTAATATTTACAGTGTTCTTGGCAATAAAGGAAATATTTACAATGTATCATCTGATTTAATCCTTACAACCAACCCAGAAACTGAGAATTCGGATAAATCCTATTTTATAGGTTGAGAAATGAAGCCAAGAGGCCATTATTTTCAGACAGCCCTACAGGAAGCAGCTTTACTTTATTCATCAAGGTAATTTCAGCCCTTGGTAATAAACAATAATACCAGAAAGACTGATCTTCTCTGATGAGCTAAATAAGTGAAAAACTAAATACATAGGGACTTTGTCCATGTCCTCTGATCCCAACCCCACCTGTGCACCAGGAGCCCTGGTGTCTCCACCTGGTGAACTTCCACGATACTTTAGTTGTACATTTCTCCTCTCTTTTTTTCTTGACACCTGTAATTAATAATAACAGCATATATGACCTATCATATGATTCTATGAATAACCTACTTCTTCTACTAAACTGAAGAACCTGGAAAATAAAGACACTTCAACGAACTTGTTTTCGGTTTATACTGGGGCAACTACAAACTGCAAAATAACCCAGCCCTTTGCACTTTAGAAGATGTCCCTTGCCTCTGCAAGTCACCCGGACACAATCACAACCCCATGAGGCTATGGGCTGTATTCTAATAGTAACAGACCCAAGTAAGAAACATGAAATGCTGACCTCAGCTGCCAGTTCCAGAAATCAATGTTCACACCCACCTAATCTCAAAATGCTGCTTCACCTCAGCTAGAAGAAATGGTTATCTCCATGGAAATTTCAAGATGAAAAGAACATTACATGTTCTGAGCTAATAATTTTCTAAGGCGGAGTCAGTCATTCAAGAAAGAGATAAGGTAGCCGGGCATTGTCTGGGGCACCTGTCGTCCCAGCTTCTCGGGAAGCTGACGCAAGAGAATGTCTTAAGCCCAGGAGTTTAAGGTTACTGTGAGCTGTGATGCCACTGCACTCTACCAAGGGTGACAAAGTGACACTCTGTCTCAAAAAAACCCCAATAACAATAATAATAAAAGAAAGAGATAAGGAGGACTCTTCTTCCTATTGATGTTTTAAGAAAGGGATTTGAGGTTTATGAGTAAATGCCATACTATAAAAACAGCTTTATAAGGTTTTTAGTGTTTGATGACCCTGTCTGGGATTTAAAGAATAACAGTAGGATGAATGATTTTCTCAGCTCTATTTGTTTTTTGGGGAGGAAGATAAGGAGGGACAAATCTTTGGGAATTAGGAGACACCAAAAAGAGTTAGCTAATTATATTAAATCTAATGGCTATACTAATATCTGAGTGACATGGGAAGTTGTGTCTTTCAGATCAAAAATTAAATTTTTTGGCTTGGTGTGGTGGATCACACCTATAATCTTAGCAATCTGGGAGGCCGAGGCATGTGGATCAATTGAGCTCAGGAGTTGGAGACCATCCTGAGCAAGAGTGAGATCCAATCTCTATTAAGAATAGAAAAATCGGCGGAGTATTGTGGGAGGTACCTGTAGTCCCTGAGAGGCTGAGGCAAGAGGATCACCTGAGCCCAACAGTTTGAGGCTGCTGTGAGATATGACACCATGGCCCTTTACCCGTGGCGACAGATTAAAACTCTGTCTCAAACAAAAAATAAAATAAATAAATAAATAAAACCACACAGAAGAAAGTAAATTTCTTCTGACATTTCAAAATTATAAATGTATATTCAATTAATTTTAGCTTTACTTTTGTATTGCAAACTTTTTAAAATGTAAACTCTGTGAAACATCTATAACCCAGTTCTCATGCAGTTATTCAATACTGAGTCCTTCACAGCATCTTAATTTCCGTACATCAGGGATGAGGTTCTACTCCCTGCCGAAATGTTAAACTTCACCAGAGGAGATGCATTTAGTTCCGATTGAAGAACCTCCATCTTGGATTTGTTTCTGCGTGAAGGGAGAACAAAGAAGAAGGACCTTAAAATTTGGTTTGAATTTGAGAATTTTACACGTGGTGCTAATTTAACTATTATAATACCATCAGATGTAATAGATACTGGTATTTTCTCCCTCCACCGCTTCTCCGTTGCCCCCTGTTTAAGTTTAGGAAAGTGCATCTCTAAGGTGGTAATTATTCCAGTAGTCACTCAGAGCTTTGTCTGTCTGATTTCAAAGTTACTCATAGATGTTTCTCTAATTAAAAACTAAAAAGTTTCAACTATTACACTACTGTTCTGGGAACTCCTCCTTAAAGGATTACCTTGAGGGAAATGGCTCAATCTGCTTGGAGGGAGTAATTTCCCTTAAATATAACTCACTAAATTCTTCCCTTATGAAGACAAAGAAAAGGTATTAAATGGCGATTCAACAGAGAATTATGATAATTATTTGTATTTTTTTTTACTTGCCCAATCTTTATCAGTATGCTAATTTCTGTTATGGGTATAAAAACATAATTACATTGTACTTTTGTGAAACAGTAATCTACACTGCAACTCAAGGTTGCACTTATGTCTCCCATAAATGCTTTAAATGGTACCTGGTATTAAAATCTGACTTGGCACTTTGTGGAAACTCCTGTAGATTCCATGGCCTTTCTGATCTCTTATAAGAAATAGACACACACGTGATTTCTCATTATTTTGACACATTTTTGTTTTTAGAATGTTTATGTTTATTATTATTATTTTTATTTCAGATTAATGTGAGGGTACAAAAAATTAGGTTACAATGTTTCAGGAAATTGAGTGCCCAGCCCAGAATATCAATCAATACTATAAACCTGATTTAATACAAAATCTTCCTCCTTTTTTCAGAGCATGGCCTGCTTAAAGTTGGGCAACTTTTGAGACGGAAAGCCTTGAGGGTCAGACTTTTGTATTCTGATACTCAGATTTCTCTTCCTTTCTGTCTCCTCCCCTCACAAACTATTAACTAGTTAGGTTATTATGTGTGCACTGGTTTTGATTGAATGATGACAGGTACTGGCAAGAGAACAGGAAAGATTTCATTTGAAAAGATGCCACTGTGACTTGGCTTCACTCTTTCTGAATCTAGCAAACGTTTCTTTTGAATTTCCTTGTTAGGCTCCTCTCTCCTGCAGTTACCTCATTTTGGATAGAAAGATCTCTGGATTTTTAATAAAAGTGACTGCTTACAACACTTTCCTTACCTCTGGGCATCTTGTTGTCACCTGCTGCTTTTTTTGTTGTTGAAATTTCCCCAATTTTAGCAGCCTTATTGGACAGGACCCAAGACAACTGCTCTCCCCAATTCATCTGACCACGAGGTGAAAACATATCTTTTGTCCCAAAACTCAGGAGTAGCAGGACAGTCCAGAGGAGTAATACTGTCTTGATTTTGTCAGACAGAAGCCCACTGACCAGAACGACTCCGAACTTTGATGCACCACCTGAACGGCTGACGAATACCCTTTGCCTTTTAAAGGAGGGAGCAGTGTACGCCTCTCTTTCATGGGAAATTGAATGGAACTAACAGCATTTCTCCTGCAAGACGGCTTCGTAAAACACTCACCTCTTTTTTTAATTTATTTTTTTATTATTATTATTATTTTATTTAGACAGAGTCTCACTTTGCCATGTTCCGTAGAGTGCCATGGCATCATAGACTCACCTCTTCTGATGTTTGAAATGTTGGTTAAATGAGCAAGAGGTGCTTAAGAGTCATGGAATTAGTTCGGACATTTTCTCTAAAACTCTGTGTACGTTGATTTGCCCATTTTGGACTCTGGTAACCGACATTTGCACCTGAGTTGAAACTCAGACTGCAAGCAAGTTTTATTTTGTTTTGTCTTGTTTTAATTTCAGATGCTACAAGGTTATGAAAATTTGGATGACGTCCATTACTTATGTACAGTTTGAGTCAACGTTATAACTATGTCCACCCCCCAGACAGTGTGTGTTGTACCCATTAGGCATAAATTTACCCATCTCCCTGCACTTCCACTTGCTTGATTTCCAGTGAATTTTACTACCATATGTGCACATGGATGGTAATCATTAGGTTCCATTTTTTTAATGAGCACATGTCATGGAAAAGCAAGAATTGCATCTAAGCATTCTGTTAAAGAACTTAATGATTTTACCATTTGCCAAGATAAGCCTGCTAGCCCTAGAGGCTTGGATCATAAATAGGAAAAGCAGGTAAACATATCTGAAAATATCTTAGAAATAAAACCCATATGGAAATATAAAAACAGACAGGGCATAAGTCAGGAAAATGAAGGACGTTGGGGATAGTAAAAAAAAGAGAGAGAGAGAATTTAATACAGAGAATAGGAAGGTTGCAGAGTAGTTTGGAGGAGCTGGGGCATCTAAGATTTGGAAAATACTCTGACATATTATCTCAATTGCCTATAGAAACAAATTAATAATTTCCTCACTGGGAAACAGCAACACCTCCATGTAACATCTGCAGGTTTATACACACCAAACTGAAGAACCTACTGTAGAATAATGGTTTCTAGCCCCCACTCATCAGCAAAGCCTAACCCAGAGCCACCCTCAAAGGCTTAGGCCCCCTAAAGGATTGCCCTGTGCTCTCCAGGGATTAGTAAGAAGAGAATGGGAAAGAAGCTGAGTCAATCCAAGACATTCCTACACAGAGATACACATGGGATTTCAGTTGTGAAAACCTTCAATAATATGGAAGAAAATATTATTAAAACTAAGGTGGCGGGGGTGGGGGGAATATAAATCATCTCAGAAATCTGTGACCTAAAGTAAACATACGAATTAACAAAAACATGTAAATAACATGTAAAACTAATGGTGTGCTGTGATGAGAAAAAACATAGAACTGAATTGAAAGAAAGACTACTTCTTAGTTTTCTGAAGGATAATTGATGATAATGTTTATCATTCATTTTCCAAAACATGTGCCCTAGATGACACAGTTGTAAAAGCACTGTTTTTTTCTAGTGAAAGTGACCGTTAGGGAAAACACATTTTGAAGCTGATATTTTATAAATCTGGGATATGATAAAGAAAGGAGCATTGTAACAGACTTAAGCTCATCTTCTTTTGATGCTTTTTATACTTACCAAACACATCAGCAAAGATATCAAGCAAGAATCGAAAGATCCTCTGAGCAGAAAATGAAATGGAGTCTTGCCCCGATTCTTCTGCATGTCTCATGGGAGCTTCTTTCTGAACCAGCAACATACAATAGATGTACTTCAAAGAGCTCCACGGTAACAATTAGTTCAGCAAAACGACAACTTACAATTTAGTACAGTGCACATTTCATTAATGGAGCACTAAGGTTATGCTAAAGAACCAGTGACAAATATCAAAGCACAGTGTTCGTTTTATACACATATACATATACACAGTAAATGGAATTTAATAATTAAGATATCTCAATTTTTAAAAGCTACTGTCCTGAATGCAGAAAATTTTGTATGCTGTTATTCATAATATTAAATCCAGAAACTTGAATTGGCAAGTGTAAAGCCAAGTGTGACATATTATTTTTTGCTCTCTTCTGAACAATGCAGGGACTTAAGATTTCACCTGAGACTCTAATAGTAAGTACTATTTCTTCAAAGAACGTATAATTAGCTTTTATGTCAAAAACAATGTTTTTCTTGGGCTACTGCTATCTTTTAGAAAGAATGTGGACATATATCTGCAATTGAAATAAAAAGCATTGATTCTGACAGTTTTTAAGGATTTTTACCAAGAACTATATGTTGTATCTTGTATGAGAAATAACAATTATTGTAAGAGTTAATTAGGATTCTTGCAGGTTGCTTTTTGCATGAAAGCAATTTCAAAGTAAAGTAAATAACAAAAAGCATTGTTTGTTCTTTTGTCCTATTCTCTCACCTTACTCATTTTGTCTGTACATTATTAGTTTGCATAATTTACTTCCAGCTTATCCACTTTGTCCTCCATGAGGTAATCCTTTGTAAAAGTGGTGAGACTTATCTATGGTTACCTTATTAGTAAGCGTTCTTCAAAGGAGCAACAGAACTCATGGAGAATAGTACATATTACATATTCTCCATGTAATATATTACGTATACGTATACATACATATATGTATGTACACGCCTCACACTCACATATATTCTTCAATTTACTATGAAATTGCTTCCTGATAAATTCATTATAAATTAAAAATAGCATAACTTGCAATGCATTCGATACACTTCACCTATGGAATATTGTAGCACAGCTTAGCATACCTTAAACATGCTCAAAATACTTAGCCTACCTTTGGGCAAAAGCCATCTAACAGAAAGCTTATTGTATTAGACAGTACTGAATTTCTGATGCAATTTGTTTGTAAACTGCACCAAAAGTAAAAAATAAAATCATTATATGGGTACACAAAGTGCACTTTCTGCAGAAGGCCTATTCCTTTCACACCATCTTAAAGTCAGAAAATCATCATCGAACCATGTATGTTTCTTAGTTTCTAAGGTTATTTCCTAGTTTACTTATCACAGGAAACTGGCTCTCATGATTATGGGCACTGAAAAGTCCAAATCCACAGGAGCTGGTGGTTCAGTTCCATCCTGCTCTGAAGACCTGAGAACTAGGAGAGCCAGTCACTGTGGTCGTTGCAGTGTGAGTCTGATTCAGGACAGGGGAGGAGACTCGTTTCCCAGCTCACTGTGGTCTGGAAGAAGAAAAGAATTTTTTTTCTTTCTTTTTAGGTCAGATTTATTTATTTATATAATTCATGTATTTATTTTAAAAATTAACATGGCAATTTATTAAATTTTTAATTCGTTTTTGATATATTCTCATAATGCAGTATGATTGCAGGATTCTGTTTAATCAAGATATAGCCCATGTGGAGTACATTTTATTCGTTGGTTTTTTTTTACAGTTTTTGCCCAGAGCCGGGTTTGAACCCACCACCTCTGGCATGTGGGGCCGGCACCTTACTCCTCTGAGATGCAGGCGCCGCCCAAGAACATTTTATTCTTAAAACTCACCATATTGTTTTCACGTCAGCATGTCTTTTCAGGGAGAAAGCCTATATTTAGAAGTTCTTTATCAGTCTCTTCATTCAGTCTTTGTTGCTAGAGATGTATTTCTTTCTTTATTCATATTTAACCTACTATACAATTAGTTGAGTTGAGTTTTGTTTTCTTTAGTTTCTAAACTTGGCTATGTCACTTCTTTTCTTTTAATTTCAAAATGGATGGCTACCTTATATAATGCTTATGTCAGGGCTTTTAGTGTGCCCATCACCTGAATAGTGTTCATTGTACCCAAAAGGTAGGTGTTAAGACCTTCCTCTTCCCCTTTCCCCTTCTTAATTTCCAATGGTATGTACATCTCTTTGTGCCCATGTGTGCCCATCAATTAGCTCCCAGTTATTACAGAGTATATGTGTTGTTTGTTTTTCCATTACTGAGATACTTCACTGAGGGTAACAGTCCCCAGTTCTATCTATCTATCTATCTATCTATCTATCTATCTATCTACCTACCTACCTACCTACCTATCTAGCTATCTATCTATCCATACACCTATCATCTATCTATGTATCTATCACATTTTCTTTTTTTTTTTTCCATTTATAGAAGAGCTCTTCACCCGGGGGGCATGTTATACACCCTCACAATGTGCTTATTAGGTGAGATCCCGCCTCCTGCCCTCCCTCCTTCTGCCATACATCCTCCCCCTCCCTCTTACCTCTACCCTTGAACTGGACTATAATAGAGTTTTATTGTTCTTAGCAACATGTAATTATTTATATATTGATTTCATATTAGCATGGAGTACATTGGATATTTATCTTTCCATTCTTGCAATACTTTATTAAAAAGAATGTATTTCAAATCTATCTGGGTAAATGGAAAGATGTACAGTCTCCATCTTTTTTAATGGCTGCATATTGTTGGCAATTATGAATTGAGCTGAGACTCCATTTCTAAAAAAATAGCTGGGTATTGTGGCAGGAGCCTATATTCCCAGCTACTTGGGAAATGAGACAGAATAATAGTTTGAGCCCAAGAGTTTGAGGTTGCTGTGAGCTCTGACACCATGGCCCTCTACCCTCCTTTTTCAATTGTTTTGTCTCTCTTGGAATATTCATATCCTGGTTGTATCTCCCATTTTGTTTGTATGGGAAGTTGCCTCAAAGTCTTTTCCACACTGAAGAAGCCAGGAGAGAACCAAGGCAGGGCCAGGGAAAAGGAGGACAGAACACCTTCTTAGGCCCTTCTCTATTCTTCCCTAATGGTATCTACGCCTCTCACTCATGGGTCCATCTAGTTTTCCTCTCAACTATGCAGAATGCAGGACCCAAGCCTCAGATGGTGCTATGGGTTGAATTGTGTTCCCCGAAAAGATACTCTGAAGTCCAACCCCCCAGTTCCTGTGAACATGGCCTTATTTGGAAATAGGTTCTTTGCAGATGATCAAATTAAGATGCTGTCATTAGAATGGGCTCTTAGTCCAATATGACAGAAACCTTATAAGAAGAGGAAATTTGAACACTGAGACAGACACACGTAAGAGGGAAGACGATGTGAAGAGACACAGGAAAACGACAGTCACCTACAAGGTATGAAATGCCTGGGGCCACAAGAAGCTTGCAAAATGGCCTGGAACAGATCTACCACCCTGTAATATTTTCTTAATACATTTATGATTGATGATTTGATAGGCACTAGGTGATTTCACAGCTTTGTAATTGTGAATTTTGTTGCAATAAACATTTGCCTGTAGATGTCTTTTGATAAAATTGATTTTTTCTCCTTCAGGTAGATAAGCAGTAGTGGAATTGCTGGGCCAAATGCTAAGTCTATATTTATTTCTTTGAGAAATCTTCATACTGTTTTCCATAGACGTTGTACTAATTTTCAGTCCAATCAATAGTGTATAAGTGTTCCTTTCTCTCGGCATCTATTGTTTTTTGACTTTTTAATAGTGATCATTCTGACTGAAGAAAGGTGGTCTCTGATTATGTTTTTAATGTGTTTTCCTGGTGATTAGTGATGTGGAGCATGTTTTCATATGTTTGTGATCAATTTGTCCATTTTCTGCTCATGTCTTTTGCCCACTTTTTAATAGGTAGTTTGTGTTTTTCTTTGCTGATTGATTGGAGCTCATTGTAGACTCTGGATATAAGCCTTTTACGATGTATGCCTTATGAGTATTCTCTGCCATTTGGTATTTTATCTCTTAACTCTGATGATTATTTCCTTTGCTGTGCAGAAGCTCGCCTTACTCAGCCTTTTAGTGTTATAGACTTTCAATGGATTGCCTATATCCCACCTGTACTGGGAAAGTAATGTCCTTTACTCAGTTGAACAATTCAAATGTTAATCTCACCCAGACATATCCTCACACACACACACAGAATGATATGTGATCAAATACCCAGACATGTAGTATGGCCCAGTCAAGTTGATGCACAAAGTTAACATCACTGTTACCAATATAAAAAATATTGGCATTTGCCTCAACAAACAATGAATATTAAAATTCGTCAAGGGAAGCCTGCCAGTTGGATAGTTTAACTGGTATTTGTGAACTCAGGCACCTGCTTCTTCCTTTGGAGGGTAAACCAAGAACCTATACATCACTTGAGATGATATCGGGTATAACATTGCCAGTCCCGGTACAACTGAATTCTGACAATCTAATAGAAACCAGCAATTAAAGTCCCTGTGCCCTCTGCAGGCCCAGGAGATGATAAATGAATGTAATTCTTTAGTCAAAGGACCAGACTGAAGTGTACATAGAATCCATCACAATAATTAATACCTATGGACACATTATTCAGTAAATATTTAGCAAATGTCTATTCTGCTCCAAACACAATGCCTGCCCCTAAACATACTGTGAACTAGAGTTAAAAAAATAGCTTTGAGGAAGTTGGAGTCGTGCCACAAATTTTCTCTATGAAATAAGTGTGATTGAAGTTAAAAATACCATAACTATCCCCACCATATTCTAATGAGTTGATAGTTCTGCATAATTTGTTCATTATTTTCACCAATACTATATTTTCAATGACAGGGTTTAGGATAATCTTTATTCAAATAGTTTTCTCTTTTATATTGGGGGAAAGCAATAGATCACATGTCTTTTTAGCCTTGATCACTAGAATTCTGTCCACCACTTAATTTTAACCCCCCACAGCTTTTTCTGTCACTAATACATCATCCAAACTCTGGCTTTGGAGTTGAGTATCCATCAGCTTTCCATCTTGTGACTCAAACCTATTTAACGATACATGAGAAAGTTTGGCCCTGTGCTAAATCAACACTTCCTGACAGGGGAATAAATAAAGTCTGGGCTTGGAAAGCTTTGTCAGCTCCTACATGACTTGTATTAGAGCAGGGACTAGGAGGGCCTTGTCAGCAATTTGTCTGACCTCGCCCACTCAGACCCACTCAGATGTGACTATACTTCCTCAGCTTAGGTACATGAGGGGAAAAATCATACCAGGTAAAGTTATATTTATGACCAGAAACCAAGTCAACAACTAATGCATAGGACCCAGAAATGGGAGAAATGCCATCTGTGGAATAGTGGTGCTAATATGAAATGCAGAGCAGGTGGTGGAAGGCTACAGGTGACCAGGCACTCCACTACTACATTGAAGAGGTGATGGCAAGACTTTTACAGCTGTCAGGACTAAAAATCATCCCCACTTCAGAAGATTTTAGCAGCACAGAGGTGCTT
>CAUYRH010126612.1:0-12957 GCA_963574655.1 Perodicticus potto
ATGGGGAGATTTTAATACTTTAATGAATGCATCATTCAAAGAGCCCAATTTAGGGGAACATTTACTATCATGGGCCTGATTTCCTGATAGGGAATTCTCTCACTCCTGTTTTTATTTATTTATTTTTGAGACAGAGTCTCAACACGTCACCCTGGGTAGAGTGCTGTGGCGTCACAGCTCACAGCAACCTCCAACTCTTGGGCTTAAGCGATTCTCTTGCCTCAGCCTCCCAAGTAACTGGGATGACAGGCGCCCGCCACAACACTCAGCTATTTTTGTTGCAGTTGTTATTGTTTGGCAGGCCGGGGCTGGATTCAAACCTGCCCGCTCTGGTGTATGTGGCTGGCACCCTAGCCACTTGAGCCACAGGCACTCCTTTTTTAATAATGTAAGTGTGTGATCCTTACCCTACTTCAAGTTCCAGACTGAATTTTTGATTGGCTTCAACAGGTTGGAATATCCCAGTACCAAGACACAGCGGCTGGCTGGGGGATGGGCACACAGTCCAGTCAGAGCTGGTGAGGTCTGAAGACACATTTCCTGGGGCACCTCATTGCTCCCTGCACACCCTGTCACAAGAGAGTCTCTCCCATGACAAAGGGATGAGGAAAGACAGCCCGGAGACAACTGGCAGCCACCATGGGGCCGTGAGAAGTGAGTCACACTGACACCCAAAAGTGGACAGAAGTAACTGGATAAATTCAATGTATGGCATAAGTACCGAAACACTGAAACATATTGGAGGTTCAGAGTTGGAAGGAAATGTGACAATACTGTCTACGGGATTATAACTCTGCAAAATGAACATGTGTTCCCCGTTGCAGAGTCAATCTGTGGTTGTGTTTTCCAGAGCTAGCTCAGATGAAAAATACCCTGAAAACCATGTTACCTTGATTATTAGAATTACAGGATCATGGATCAAAGTTGTTTTGAATAATTCAGGTTTTAGGAACCTTGCTGGGATGAAGGTATTATGTCCTAAGTAAAAATTGAAGCATTCTGGTCATTAAAAAGTGGTAAGTTCTATTATCAAATAACTTTTTACTTTGTGTACCTCCTGGGGTACATTTTAGTTGATGTGGGCACTTAGTTCTTGGTTAACGAGTTCTTAAAGATATGTTAACAAAATCCAGTATGGTGAACTGAAAGGGTAGGGATATGACCTTAAAATATAGTACCCCAATGGCAAATATATCCTGCTGCCCTCCTGCAGGTGACATTATAATTCTACTTTTGTGACTCCTTTAGGAATCAGGGTGTTTTCCAAAGGGAAGAGTAAAAATATAAATGTGTCTCTTGGACAGAAGACATAGATTATGACCTCACGGGCATGAACCCCTAATGTAAACTATGGTGGGTGTGATATGCAATGTTGACCATTTCACTAAAGGTGCTTCAGAAGTTGAGCATGTGAGTCTCTTCAGAGTTCACATGATATAGACAAAAAAGTATAAAGTTTCTTTTCTCTTTGGAAAATGAATAAGTAATAAAAATTTCCAGCACCAAAGTGCTTATCTTGAATCATATTCTCCTGTTCCAACTGTCACAGCACGTCTCTCTGGTTTAATTTTAAAATTCATTAAAAGTATGTTTCCTTAGCTTAGGCATTACTACCTGGAATAAAGTTTGTTCTGGTATGGGATAAAAAGAAAACTTTTTATGATTGAAGAGTTACATCAAATATTTCTAACTCTAGAGATTCATTCTTAAGAAAAAGCAAAAAAAGGCTGGCTGCAGTGGCCCAGGCCTGTAATCTTAGCACTCTGGGAGGCCAAGGTGGGAGAATTTCTTAAGCTCAGGAGTTTGAGACCAGCCTGAGGAAGAGCAAGAGCCCCTCTTACTAAAAATAGATAAATTAGCCAGATGTTATGGCACAAAGCTTCCATAAAACAAACCCTAGGCCATCTTAAATGTTAACAAATATTTTAGAAAGAAATATCACCAATATTTCATAAAC
This sequence comes from Perodicticus potto, assembly GCA_963574655.1. Classification (NCBI taxonomy): domain Eukaryota; kingdom Metazoa; phylum Chordata; class Mammalia; order Primates; family Lorisidae; genus Perodicticus; species Perodicticus potto. The sequence continues at coordinate 1,958 of CAUYRH010126612.1, forward strand.
TCAGAAAATAGAAGATAAAATAGTTTTAACTTGTTTAATATCCTTTATAATCTTGATGCCAAAACATGAAAGAGAATTGAAGAAAATTGCAGATCTATTTCCCTCTTGAATAGAAATTAGCAATGTATGGTACATGAGGTCTGACAAATAAGTTCGCGAACTTGCCACCATGCACTCACATTGGCAGCACAGGACAAAAAAATGGCAAGGTTTCATAACCTCAATGTGTCAGTAACTCACAGCTGTGCTCATGTTCACATGCTGAGTGGTGTTCATTATCGTTGTGTGTTTTTATGTGCCATCATGAGAATGTTGGAGGAGCTTGAGGTAAAGCAACAAACAAACATTAAATTTCTTGTTAAACGTGGCAGGAGTGGAAGTCAAATCAGGGACATGTTACTCCAAATTTATGTGGGTAATGTCATGAAGAAAATAGTGTACAATAGAGAAAATGTTTTCTGTGGGAAGAGAAACCTTTGCTGATGAAGAGAAGTCAGGGTGGCCAGTAATGAGCAGAACTACCGAAACATTGCAAAAATTCATTGAATTGTGCATCAGATCATTAGCTGACTATAAGAATCATAGCAAACCAATAGAGAAATGGTCAAGAAAATATTAACTGACAATTTTAGTATGAGATAAGTTGTATGCAAAAATGGTCTTGAAAGAGCTCACGATGAAGAAAAGCAGAGTCAATGTTGCCTAGACCTTTTGGAGAAGCAAGACAATGTTTTGGGCTGTGATATCACTGGTGATGAAATATGGCTGTACCAATATGGCCCTGAAACAAAGTGTCAAAGTGCATCATGGAAGTCAGCCAATTCTCCACAACCAAAAAATTCTGTCAGTCCAAATCAATAGTCAAAATGATATTGGTAATCATTTTTGTTATGAGAGGGATTATTCATTATGAATGTGCACCAAACTGAATAAATAGTTAACCAAGTTTAGTATTTGGAAGTGCTGAAAAGCTGTGTGAAAACGTTAGACAAAAATAACCTGAATTTTTCACCAAAAACTCATGGTTCTTGCATCATAACAAGGCATCAGCTTACGTAATGCTGTATGTAAGGGAGATTTTAGCCAGTGGACAAGTCACTGTATTGTAACACCCTCCATACTCACCTGATCTAGCCCCAATGACTTTTCTTCTTTACCTAAAGATAAAAGAAATATTGAAAGGAGGACATTTTGATAACACTCAAGACATCAAGATATTTAATATGATGGCAGCACCCAAGGTCCTTTCCAGGAGAAGAGTCAAAAAATTACTTTGAAAGATGGACTAGGCACTGGCACAGGGGTACAGCTTCCCAAGGGGGGACTCTGAAGGTGACCTCAGCAATGAGGTATGTAGCACTAGAATGAGTTCACAATCTTACTTGTCATACCTCATTATGATTAAATGGAATTTATCACCATATTGCAATATATATTTAACATTCAAAACTCCAGCAGTGAAATTTACCACCACAACACAATAAAGGAGAAAAATTATGATTGCCTCAACAGATAGGGGAAGGAGCACTTGACAAAATTCAAGTCCATTCATGGGAAAAGAAAACCCTAGAAATTGAAAGGAGCACCCTCTATCTGACAAAGACCACAGACAAAAAAACAGTGGCCAGATTTAATGTTAAACTCTTTAACGTTACTCTTACTCTCATCACTTCTGTTAACATGATACTGTGATTCATACACAGCAGGCAAGAAAAGTAAATAAATGACTTACAGTTTGAAAAGGAAAAGATAAATATCTTGCAGATTACATGTGTGTACCTATAAAACCCTGTGGAACCTACATGCATATACACATATACACACACACGCAATTCTACTAAAAGCGATATGTAGTGATAAGTTCATAGGATGAAGTTTCAAAATACAAAATCAGTTCCATTTCTAAGCATTAGCAATAAATAATTTGAAAATGTGAATAAAAAATGCCATTTACAAGAGCATTAAAAACAAAACAAAACAATACCTAGGACTAAAGCTGACAAAATATCTTCAAGATCTATCCCTTTGGCTTCTGTGACAAAGCATCATAAATTGGGCACCTTAAAACAATGGGTATTGACAGTCTCAGTTTGGAAGCCAGAGGTCTGAAATCAGAAGCGCTAGGCCTAAATCAAGGAGTTGGCTGTTCCCCCTCTAGGGGTTCTGGGGGGAATCCATCCTTCGCCTCTTTCATCTTCTGGTGGCTTACAGGTACATCACTCCAATTTTAAATGCCAATATTTCAAAATCTATCTCTGCTCTGTCTTCATATCACCTTCTCTCTGGATCTGTAGAATCTTTTTCTACCTCCCACTAATAAGGATATGAGTGATGCCTTTAGGGCTCACCTGAAAAATCCAGGGTATAACTTTATTACATCTGCACTGTCCTTTCCCCCCCCTTTACGACAAAAGGGAATAGTCACAGGTTCTGAAGAGTAAGATCTGACGTCTTTGGGAGCCATTATTCAGCTTATGACACCCATGTACTCTACTGAAACACCTATTAGAAATAGTAAGTATTTAGCAAGATCATGGGATACAAGGTCAAAAATACAAGAGTCACATATTTCTAAATACTAGTAATAAATTACTTGAAAATAAAAGTACCATTTCCAGCAGCATCAAAGAATTCGTTATCTAAGAATACAGCTAACACAAAAAATATAAAATATTGCTGAGAATAGTTAATTATGACCTAAATGAATGGGCCTATATATTATATTCAAGACTTATAAGATTCAGTATTATTAAGATACAAATTCAATGCAATCTCAATGAAATTCTTAGCAAAACTTTTCAGGAAATTGTCAAGATGAGACTAACATTTATAAGATATGCAAATGATCTACTGTAGTCAAACAATTTTTAAAAATGTTTTTATTTTTCTTTTTAAAAAAAATTTTAAATTAAATCAAATTAATATGAGGGTACAATTTTTAGGTTACATTGTTCTCACTTTCATGGTAGGGTTCCGTTTGTAGAAGAGCCCCTCACTGTTGTGAAATAATTTTGAAAAGGAAAAAAAATTGGAACATTAAAATGATCTGACTTACTTTAAAGCTGTAGCAATCATCAAGGTGTGGAATTTGTATACGCCTAGATAAATAGATTGATGGAACATAGGAACAAGTGGCTTTGACTTAAACCTTTACCCATATCATTAAGTGATTGTCAATAAAGCTGTGAAGTCAATTAGAAAAGGAATGTTTTTTTATGAATGGTGCTGGGACAAGGGGATATACATATGAAAAAGAATTTAAATTTTAACTCACCCAATACACAAAACGTTGAATCACAGACATAGATGTAAAAATTATAACCTAAAGCATCTTTAAGAAATCATAGAAGTTGGCTCGGCACCTGTGGCTCAGCGGGCTAAGGCACCAGCCACGTACACCTGAGGTGACGGGTTCGAATCCAGCCCCGGCCGCCAAACCACAATGGTGGCTGCAACCAAAAAATGGCCGGGCATTGTGGCGGGTGCCTGTAGTCCCAGCTACTTGGGAGGTGGAGGCAGGAGACTCACTTGAGCCCAAGAATTGGAGGTTGCTATGAGCTGTGATGCCATAGCACTCTATCCAGGGTGACAGCTTGAGGCTCTGTCTCAAAAAAAAAAAAAAAGAAATCATAGAAGTAACTGCTTGTGACTTTTGGATAGGTAAAGATTTATTAAAGAGAAAACACAAACTCAAATCATAAAATGATGCAACCTGGAGACATCATCAAAATCAGAAGTTTCTGCTTATCAGGGACTCTATTAAGAAATTTAATAGGAAAAAAAAAAAAAGAAATTTAATAGGAAAGTCCCAGATTGAGAAATACTCACAGTATATACAAATGACTTAAGAACTGACTCTGGATCATATTTAAAATTCCTACACATAGATGACAAAAAGCCCAACAGAAAGATGGGTCAAGGCTTGAACAGTCATTTTCCAAAAGAAAATAATAGATGTACTCAAATCCCACTTACCAGGAAATGCAAATTAAACCACAATAAATTACAAATTAATACTTATGATAGCCAAAACACCAAGATTACTACTACAGAATGTTGGGAATAGAGGAATCGGAACTCTCATACGTGACTGTTGTTTGGGTAAAGTGATACAATTACTTTGGAGGACTGTTTGGCAAAATAAAGTGAAAACTACATCCATGTCAGCAATTCTACTCCCAAGCAATTAAACAAATATAATGAAGACGTATATGCACAAAAAGACTTCTATACAAATGTTCTTAGGAGTCTCATTCACAGGAGCCTCAAATTGGCAATGTCCAGGAGCTGGAGAATGGATAAAAATGAGTATGCAAGGAAATGCTGTTCAGCTATAAAAAGAAACATAGCTGTGATAGATGCTGTAACACGGATGAATCTCAAAATCACTGTGAGTGATGGGAGCCAGATACATGTGAGAGCTAGTGGATGATTGCATTTCTGTGAAGTTATAAAGTAGTAAAAGCTAATCTATGGTGATGGCAATCGGAGAGTGCTGCTCACTCAGTGTGTGGGAAAACTGGATGGAGAAGACCGTCAGGAAACCTTCTGGGAGGATGAAAATGTTCCACGTCTTGCTTGAAGTGGTCAGTTACATGGATGTAACCACTGTCAAAAATGAATCAAATGGAACATTTAAGATCTAGGTATTTTATTCCACATAAATTATAATTGCAATTTATTTTTTTAAAAAGATCCCTTTGACGAGTTTGTTTATAATGCAGATTCTTAGGCCCCATTTCAGATAGACTAAATTAGAATCTTCAGGAATAATTATAATAAACATTAAATTCTGAAAAACTGAGAAAGATATTTGACAAAAAGCAAGGCTCCCTCTTAGGTGAATTAAGGGGGAAACAAAAAAGACTTTTTCTTAAGTAAACATAGAGAGTGACTTATCTTTGGACAAAGGTGAAGAATAACAAGCAATAACTGTTCATGGTTATCTAACTCTTTCTCTCATGCTGAGAAAGAGAGGGGAATATATTAGGGAGATCTAAAGGTCCTCTTCCTTAAGGGGGAAGGAGTAGTGGTTTTGTGGGGCTGAAAGGTATGAGGTGTTAGACTTAGCCACTCTCTGGGTTAAATCTTGTGGGCGGCCTGATAACCTAATCAACATTTCTCTTAATTGCTAGTTTGAGACAATGTATTCTGAGTTCCCAGTAATTGACTTAGAAATGAACTTGGGATACACTGCCAGCTTATAAATTCAGGACAGCCTGTACTAGAGGGAAAAAAAAAAATACCCTTTTACGTGACAACTGAGAGAGAAAGAAGAATGTGGCAAAGAATATAGATGTGTGAACTGAAATCAATCAGTCTACTGCAAGTTTTGTATGCTAAATCTCATCAGCAGCAGTAACAGAGTAGTCTCCGAACTAATACTCTATAAACTCTCCTTGGGAATGCTCTTTACCGCTTTAGCAAGGGAACAAAGTGTAAGACTGGGTATTTTGTTTTTTATGCAGAATGGCAGTGTGCTAGACAAGCTCCTGTAACAATGACAATTTGATTTCATTGTCTTTTCAGGTATAAAATGGGCAATGGGCTATGGAAGAACAAGACCTTTGGCCCAAGCTATAAGCAAAACCCCCTGCTGCTTGAGTTTTCCCTATGGGAAGGATTTACAGTCTTTGGTTCCCTTAGATAATTTCACACAGAAAACTTTCACTGCCTAGTACAATAGGACCATGAAGTTATGTTTAGGTCTCCGTGAGGCAAGCTTTATGGAATAGATAAGAAGGGAGACTTGGTGGGTGAATCATCAGAGGCCAGACTGAGGCACAGGGTGTCTTACAGCAGTCTGTGGTTTCTGAGATGACCTCAAAACTAAGAGAGGAACATGGGGAAAGAAAATCCCAGCTATTCTCTTCCTTCTTTGAGAGGAAATGATTTGACTATGGTTGGCTGGTCCTGTGGGTTCATGAACCCTCCACGCCATTCTCCATGCTGTGCTAGATGATGCTCCAAGACACAGTGAGAAGATGTGAGCCCTCTGACCCCACTCCCTGGTTAAGTACAGGCTGGCTTCTTAGAGGTTACATGTATGAGCTCTCAGAACAAGATTACAAGAGCAGGAGATACAGCCTGCTTTCCCCGACAAAAGCCAACAAGTAGACGGCCATTCGTCACTGAAAACAAACCCCAGGAGGAATCAAGAGTCCGATTAAGAAGCTACAACAACATAGTGGGACAGGAAAAGCCAATAACTAAACAACGGATCATTGCAGAGATTGACTTGATAGAGACACCTGGAGATGGCTAGGAACAAAGATAAAGGTGGGCATTTGTATCAGCCACCTGGGGTTGCAATAGTCATACCCAGTGCTCTGTGGAGGACCCTGGCAGTCTTTGTCACTGAGGACCTCAACAACCTCTGGGAAAGCTGCAGTTAAGGACTCCTACTGAAACTAGTGGCCCATTTTGTAGACTGCACCCACAGCTTTTGTCACTGAGGTAACCAGCAGTCATTGCCATGATAGAGTCCCAGGAGAGGAACATGCTACTGTGCCTTCTCAGAAGGAGCCACTGTTGTGTTCCCCTGGGACCAGGGCTGTCACCGTCAGCCCCAATTCCATGTAGTCTCTGGACCCCAAAGCTATGACTACTCTGTCTATGCCTCTACTTCAGATGCCAGAAAGCTAATCTGGATGTGTCCATGCTCCAGCTCTTACTCTGAGGATGCTCTGTGTATGCTCACATCTCAGGTACTAGAGCCACTGCCATCATATGCTGCCCAGCACCCTGGACTTTGGAGTTGCTATCATTCAAGGAGTACCTGTGCTCTGTGGCTCTAGAGACACCTGAATATTAGACACCATTGTCACTACCCCCATGAGGGTACCATTGTTGGAGCCCATATAGCCTATGGCTAGGAGGAGTGAGAGTTATAAGAAATACCTGTATAGCTCAATAATGGAGCACCTGAGTGGAAAGGGCAGAGAGAGGGATTTGGTTCTCCTACCTAGCACAAGAGCTCGAGAGATGAGAGCAGTGGTGAATTGGCAGTCTCTACACCTGTGGTGTTGAGAGGCATGAGATTAGCCTTATATTAGGCTGGAGGAGAAGGCAGTCGAGGACCATGCACATTCTATCATGGTCGCGCTTACTCTGACTCGGTCTCCTCTCCTGCCTGCAGAATGCCAGCATGGTGTCTCTCTGCTGAAGATTAGTAAGCTATACTAAAGACTAAGATCTATCTATCTTTCTAAGAAGACTGCTTTATTCTCTCTGAGACTCACTCTCTCTCTCTCTTTCTCTCCCATGCTCTCTCTCTCTCTCTCTCTCTGCAACTAAAGTAGATAGCCCTCGGGCACCTAAGAGAAACTGTACCTGAGCAAGGTAACTTAGCGGTATGCGTCTGGAACCTAGTTGAGCTGGGCCCGAGACCTGGCCAGTCCAGGGCCCTGGCAAGAAGTGTCAGAAGTGACATGTGACATACCATAAGTTAGACCTGGTACCAAGTGGAATCCTGAGAGTCATGACATCCCTGATGGGAGAAAAAGAGATCAGGAGTTTTCCAACGGTTTTCTCCACTAAAAACCCAAATACTCCTTGTTGTTGCTGTGGACAACAACAGCTTTGGCCACTGAGTATCCCTGCAACCTTCTCCAATGTTGATCTCAGCTAATGCAGTTACATAAAGACTACTCCACTAGGTGTTCTTCAGAGTAGAAACCATCACACCCTCCCCAACTGGCACTCTTGCATATAACTACAGATATCTGTCTTCACCAAAACCAGTTCATAACGTCTGGAAGATGTAACTGTTCCATCAAATGCTCACATATCAAGGCAGGACTATAAGAGACACACAAAAATCAAAGAAACATTACCCCATCAAAGGGGCACAGTATTTTTCCAGTAACCATCCTCAAAGGAATGGAGATCTATGAATTGCCAGGGAAAGAATTCAAAATAATTGCTTTAAGGAAGCTCAGTGAGCAAGAAGAGAACATAAAACTGTTCTCACACAGAAAACTCAATGAAATCATGAAAATAACAAACAAACAAAATTAGAAATTCAACCCAGAGAGAAGTTATGAAAAAAGAACCAAATAAAATTTCTGTAGCTGATAAATACAATGAAAGAAATGATAAATGCAATACAGAGCCTCAACAGCAGACAACACAGAAAAAATAATCTATGAATGTGAATATTGTTTATTTGAAATTATCTAGGCATAAGAGTGAAAAGAAAAAAAGTAATGAAAAACAAAAAACTTATGTGAATTATAGGACATCATTAACACCATCAAGTGAAACAATTTTTGCTTCATGATATTTCCAGAGAGAGCAAGAAATGGATGGAAAACTTTTTAAAAAAACAAAAATTGCTGAGAGTTTCCCAAATCTGGGGAGAGATATGAATATATAGATACACAAAACTCTTAGATTCCTATACAGAATAAACTATCCAAAGGAGAAATGGAATTAATCCCATTTAGAATAACATAAAAAACAATGAAATAGTTAAGAGTAAATTTAACCAAGGTGGTGAAAGATCTGTATACTGAAAACTATAAAACATTGATAAATGCAATTGAAGAAAGCACAAGAAAATGGAAGATATTCCATGTTCAGGCATTAGAAGTAATACTCTTAAAATGTCCATATCACACAAAGCAATCTATAAATTCAATGCAATCCCTGTGAAAATGCAATAGTATTTTTAACAGAAATGGAAATGGGCATTCTTAAAATTTCTATGGAACCATAAAAGACTTTAAATAACCAAAACTATCTTGAGAAAAAAGAATGAAGGTGGAGGTATCACATTACCCAACTTTAAAATATATTATAAAGCTATAGTAATAAGCATGGTACTGGCATAAAAACAGATATATACACCAATGGAACAGAATAGAGAACATAGAAATAAATCCATGCTTTATAGTCAACTGATCTTCAACAAAGGTGCCAAAAACACACAATGGATAAAGGATAATTGCTTCAATAAATAGTGTCATAAACCGGATTATCACAAGCAAAAATGTGAAATAAGACTCCTGTCTTACATAACTTACAAAAATTTAATAGAAATGAATTAAAGATGTAAGACCAGAAGCCATAAAACTCCTAGAAAACAATATAGGGAAAATCTTGACATTGTTCTTATCAATGATTTGTTTGACGTGACACCAAAAGCACAGTCTACAAAAGCAAAATAAGTAAGTGGGACTACATCAAAGTAAAAATCTTCTTCACAGGCCTCTCTCACCTTTTCTCCTTCATGAGAAGAACCCACTTCCCATTCTCTTTAGAAGTGCTCTAAACTTTCCTTTTGTTCTTCCTAAATAAAAACCTCTCTTTATTATAATGGAAAACAAATCTTCTTTTATAGAAAAAATACAAACAAAAACAATCAACAAAATGAACCCACAATAGTCACACTGAGAGGCAAATCAAAGATACAATACCCTTCCCCACAACATCAAAGAAAATGAAGTAACTTCCAGTATATTTAACAAAGGATGTGAGGGGTCTCTACAGAGGGAACTACGAAACTATAAAATACTGAGAAAATAAATAACAGGGGATGTTAATAGATGGAAGAACATATGCTCATGGCTTAGAAGAATCAACATTGTAAAATGTCTATACTTTACAAAGTGACCTACAGATTTAATGAAATCCCCAATAAAAACTAATGTCATACCTTGAAGAGCTTGAAAAAAATATTTCTACATTTCATGTGGAGCCAGAAAAAAACCTGAATAACCAAAACAATTCTACAAAATAAGAACAAATCTGGTGGCATCACTTTACCTGACTTTGGGTTATATACTGTAAGTTTATAGTGATCAAGACAGCATGGTATTGGCATTAACATAGAGACATAGATTTATGAAACAGAACAGAGAATCCAGAGATGAAACTAGCTTTATATGGCCACCTGATCTTCGACAAATCAAACAAAAGCGTACCTTGGGGAAAAGAATGTCTATTCCATAAATGCTGCTGGGAGAACTGGTTAGCCACACACGCAAGACTGAAGCTGGACTCCCACCTCTCACCACTTACAAAAATTAATTCACGATGGATAAAAGATTTAAATCTAAGACATGGAATTATAAATACGTTGGAAGAAAGTGTTGGAGAAATTCTTAGTTTAATGGGCTTAGGGAAAGAATTCATGAAGAAGACCCCACTGTCCACTGAGCAACAAATAAAATAAATACATGGTGAAGCAACACCAAAAATACATTACTGGGATTTGGTCAGACTAAAAAGCTTTTGCACAGCCAAGAGCACAGTAAGTAAAGCAACAGACAACGTTCAGAATGGGAGAAGAATTTTGTAGGTTAGGCTTCTGACAAAGGTCTGATAACTAGAATCTACAAACTAATCAATAATAAAAGAATAAATAACCCTATTTCTATGTGGGTGAGAGACTTGAACAAAAACTTCTCTGAGAAAGACAGGCACATGGCCTACAAACACATGGAAAAATGATCATCCTTAATCATCAGAGAAATGCAAATCAAAACCACTTTGAGATATCATCTAACTCTATTAAGATTAGCCCACATCACAAAAACCCCAAAACTACAGATGTTGGCGTGGATGCAGAGAGAAGGGAACGCTTCTACACTGCTGGTGGGAATGCAAGCTAATAGGACCTTTTTAGAAAGAAGTTTGGAGAACAGTTAAGGAACTGAAAGTAGACCTACCGTTCAACCCTGTAATTCCTCTACTAGGTCTATACCCAGATGATCAAAAATTATTTTATAACAAAGACATTTACACCAGGATATTTATTGCAGCCTAATTCATAATAGCCAAGACATGGAAACAGTCCAAGTGCCCATCAACCCATGAAAGGATTAACAAATGTGGTATATGTACACCGTAGAATACTATGCAGTCATAAAAAGATGAAGACTTCACATCTTTTATGTTTACCTGGATGGAGCTGGAACATATTCTTCTTAGTAAAGTATCTCAAGAATGGAAAAAAATGTATCCAATGTACTCAATACTACTATGAAATCAATATA
>CAUYRH010126613.1:0-14285 GCA_963574655.1 Perodicticus potto
GCACCTGCAGTCCCAGCTACTTGGGAGGCGGAGGCAGGAGACTCGCTTGAGCCCAGGAATTGGAGGTTGCTGTGAGCTGTGATGCCACAGCACTCTATCCAGGGTGACAGCTTGAGGCTCTGTCTCAAAAAAAAAAAAAAAGTCACTGGGCGTAGAATTGAACATTTTTATGCTCCTTTACTTAACCCAGACCTACTCCCTGACCTATTACCAAGCATATTGAAATGATTAAATGAGGCGGCGCCCATGGCACAGTCACCAAGGGTTCCAGCCACATATACCTTCGGTGGTGAGTTCAAGCCCAGCCCAGGTCTGCTAAGCAACAATGACAACTCCAGCCAAAAAATAGCTGGTCGCTGTGGTGGGGCACCTGTGGTCCCAGCTACTTGGGAGGCTGAGGCAAGAGAATCGCCTAAGCCCAAGAGTTTGAGGTTGCTGTGAGCTGTGATGACATGGCACTCTACCCAGGGTGACAGCTTCAGACTCTGTCTCAAAAAAAAAAAAGAAAGAAATGATTAAATAAGATGTTACATGTAAAACACTTAGCACAATGGTTGAAACAGAGTAAGGGCTCAATAAGCAATAGCAATGTTGAATTTTGTGATAATGATGATGAGTATTGCCATGAAGATAAAAGTTCATGACTGGGCCTTGAATAAACTAGACTTCCCCCTGACAACCTACCCCCAGCAAGAATGAACTAAACTTAGCATGAAACTTCCATGATGGCTACTGGTCCCTGAAACCAAACTGAGCTCAATGGAAGCAATAGGGTCCTAAGTTGGAAAGGACCAAACTGAGTGCCAGATCTCAAATAGAAGTCACTTGGGATAATGAATGCACTAGATGTGAGTCAGCTCTAATCACAATGCTGAGAAAGTTTGGCTATGAAGTTTTTCAACCTGAGCTTTCAAAATGCAAATGAAGAATATGTTTGCAGTGGATTGTTGAATGGCTACGTGGGGCGGCGCCTGTGGCTCAGTGGGTAGGGCAGTGGCCCCATATACTGAGGGTGGCAGATTCAAACCCAGCCCCAGCCAAACCACAACAAAAAAATAGCCAGGCATTGTGGCATGCACCTGTAGTCCCAGCTACTCAGGAGGCTGAGGCAAGAGAATCACCTAAGCCCAGGAGTTGGAAGTTGCTGTGAGCTGTGTGACGCCACAGCACTCTACTGAGAGGTATAAAGTGAGACTCTGTCTCTACAAAAAGAAAATAGAACTGCTATGTGAAAAATCCCCAATTGTTTCTTCATTAGATGGTAAGTTGGGCTCTATTTTCTTATACCCTAAGTGAAAGTCTCTAAAAATCATGAACCTCTCCAGACAGGGGGCCAAAGGAGTCAGTGAGCAAATAGTTTGATGTTATCATGTGCTTAGCACCATACTAAGTGTGATTTAATATGCAAAAGAAATGTGCCATTTTTTCTACTTTCCAAGAGTTCATAATCAAAAAGAGGATGCAAAGAAACAACAAAATAATAACAAAAGGCCAATATTTCAGGTAAACACATAAGTATACTACATCTTGTAAAAAAAAAAAAAAAAAAAAAAGCCCATGGATGCATTAGAGCAGCGGTTCTCAACCTGTGAGTTGCAACCCACAGGAACTGTATTAAAGGGCCACAGCATTAGGAAGGTTGAGAACCACTGCATTAGAGGATTATGAAGAGAAAAACCAAAGCAAGCAGAGCTTTCCGGGGAAGTCTCAGCTCAGAGGCAAGATTTGAGCATGAGCCCTGAATGATGAATAGGATTCACATGGATGGAAGAGTGAGCTCCCTGGGCTAGACCCAAGAAACGAGGCACAGAAGTTTAACTAAACACGCAAAGACTAGTCTATCACGACACAGGTTAAATGCAAGAAAGAAGTGAGAGCTAAAATTAGAAAGAAAAAAAAAAAAAAAGGAGGGGGGATTCCAAATATAAAAGTTTTTCTTTTTTTTTTGAGAGAGGGACTCACTATGTCACCCTCGGTAGAGGGCTGTGGTCTCAGAGCTCACAGGAACCTCAAACTCTTAGCCTCAAGCAATTCTCTTGCCTCAGCCTCCCAAGTAGCTGGGACTACAGGTGCCCACCACATCGCCTAGCTATTTTTTAGAGACGGGGTCTGGCTCTTACTCAGGCTGATCTTGAACCCGTGAACTCAGGCAATCCACCCACCTCAGGCTCCCAGAGTGCTGGGATTACAGGCATGAGCCACAGCACCTGGCCATATGAACGCTTTTCTTAAGAATTAAAATAAATATGGACTTGATGCGAGCGCCATCGAAGATGTCTGTAAGAAGCCGATTTAGTTGGGAAGCACAACATGAATGGGTATGTGGCAAGCTTAAAAACAGCTCATTGAAGAAGTCTGTGTCCCAACCCCTGGAACTTGTGAGTATGTTACCTTTCTTTGCTACCAAAAGAGCAAATTATGTGTGATCATGTTAAGGATCTGCCTGTGTGATTATACTAAGGCTCTTGAGATAGCAGTTTTCCTGGATTATCCAGGAGTGTCTTATGTAATAACCAGAGTCCTTTTGAGAGGGTAACAGGAGTGAGAATCAGAGAAAGAGATACGACAAAGGAGGTCAGAGTGATGTGGAGCCTGGGCCGAGGAATGCCGCAGCCTCTAGTAGCTGGAGATGCCAGGGCCTGAGTTCCTCTCCTAGACTTTCTTAAAGGAACCAGTCCCATCAACACTTTAGCCCCATAAGACACATTTTGAGCTTCTGACCTCCAGAACTATAATACATTTGTGTTACTTTAAGCCACTATGCTTGTGGCAGGTTTTTTTTTTTTCTTTTTTTGTAGAGACAGAGTCTCACTCTATCGCCTTCTGTAGAGTGCTGTGGCATCATAGCTCACAGCAACCTCCAGCTCTTGGGCTTAGGCAATTCTCTTGCCTCGGCCTCCCGAGTAGCTGGGACTATAGGTGCCCTCCACAACACCCAGCTATTTTTTTATTTGTTTTTCGGTTCACCCAAGGCTAGGTTTGAACCCACCGCCTTCAGTATATGGGGCCAGTGCCCTACTCACTGAGCCACAAGCGCCGCCCTGATTTTTTGTTTTTTCGCAGTTCAGTAGGGGCCGGGTTTGAACCCACCACCCTTGGTATATGGGGCAGGCACCTACGTATAGAGCCACAGGCACCACCCTGTGGCAGTTTTTTACAAAAAGAAATAGAAAACTGTCCGAATGAGGTGGCTCACACCTGCAATCCTAGCACTCTGGCAGGCCGGTGTGGGTGGATGTTGCTTGAGCTCAGAAGTTCCAGACCAGCCTGAGCAAGAGTGAGACCCCCTCTCTACTAAAAATAGAAAAACTAACAAAGTGTGGTGTCACATGCCTGTAGTCTCAGCTACTCAAGGAGGCTGAGGTAGGAGGATTGCTTGAGCCCAAGATTTAGGATTGCTGAGAGCTACAATGATGCCAAGGCACTTTCCCCAGGGTGACAGAGTGAGACTCTGTACAAAAAAAAAGAAAAAATTCCCTGGGCATTCTGGCAGGTGCCTAGAGTCACAGCTACTTGGGAGGCTAAAACAGGAGGATCACTTGAGCCCAGGAGTCTGAGGTTGCTATGTACTAGGCTGATGCCATGGCACCCTACTTGGGCAACAGAGTGAAATTCTGTCCCCCCCCAAAAAAAATCTATAGGCAAGAGACAGACTAATAAAACTATCCATCTGCAAATACATGTGATGCTCCATGAAGAAGGAAAGTCAACTCCAAGGAGAGCCTCACGCCAGAGGGCAGAGCTGCAAAGCACAGACGATTGTCCCCAAGCCTTGAAGCCTAATGCTGTTTGCCCAGTGCATTCCAGATTTTCTTGGGGCTGGTAACTCCTTGATTCCTTCCATTTTCTCCCCTGTTGAACTAGAATATGTGTATCTGTTATCTACCACTGTATTTTGGGAGCAGACAACTTTCCTCTTAAGTTTCCCAGGTTCACGGATGGAGATAAATTGCCTCAACAGAGGCTGTGCCCAGAGCCTCACCCAGAGCAGATGATACGTGGGACTGTTGAGCTGGTGAAATTCATACATTTGGGACTTTGAGTTGATGTTGTACTGGATGGAGATTTTCAGAGATGGGATAGGGTGAATATATTTTATCTGTGTGTAAAAGTAAAGCTTTGAGGGACAGAGGTAGATCTTAGCAGGTAGAATAACAGTCCCTAAAGATGTCCACATCCTAATCCCCAAGACCTGTGAATATGTTAGCTTATACACATACGGCAAAGCAACTCTGCAGACTTGCTTATGTTAAGGATTATTTATTTCTCAGTGGATCCAATGTAATCACAGGGGCTCTAAAAGCAACAGGAAACAAATACAGGTTCTCGCCAAGGACGCTTTTTTAAAATACTGCAATCTGAGAGGTTTTTGTTAAATAGTGTTATGACATCAATTGATTTCTCAGTAAGAGTCACATTTTTTTCACAGAATCTACTTTAAGCACTAAAGCGTTAAAACCTGATGTAACACTCTGGCTACATAAGACTAATTAATAGATTGCATCTGGATAGGAAGCCTGCCTATATCTGAGACTGCAGTTATGTGCTCCAAACCAATTCTTGGTAACTCACCAGCACCATACTGCTTCTAGAAGGAGGCTAATTACCAGGCTGGACATCTCTACCCAGGTGTTTGGAATCTAACATCCAAGAGCAAAAAGGAATGAGAAACTAGTTCAGCATGGAATCATTATCAGGTTCTCCCAGGAAAATGGACAGCAATTTATCTTCCTCTCCTAGTCAAAATACCAAAACCATCCAAAAGGGAAAGAGAAGTGTCTGAGTAAAGTAACTTTGTTTTTTTCTCACAATGTGGGAGAGGAATGTAGCATTTGATTTTCTTTTCACTCTGAGCAGCAGACTCTTGCAATAAGCATCCAGAAGCTTGTCCACTACAAATTGTTTGGTTTCTTTTCTCCCGTTTCATGGGTCATGGTGATCCTGTATTCTTGTAATTCCCCTTTCTTCTACATCCGTCCTACTTCCTTATGAAGTAGTTCATAAAGGATGGGCCTCACTGGGGATGAAAGTGAAGCATTCCTTTAACATATCATGGGAATCTGGGCTCCGTATACCTCCAAGTGGATACCAAAGAGAGAATTTTCTAAGTTCAGCCCCTGGGGCTTCACCCAAGTTCCCATGTGGTCCTTTAAGACCTCAACTAATAAGTTAGGAAGTCATAAAAGAAAGGTTCAATAACCAGATGCAAAAATTGCATAAGGGACTCTTCCTGCTTTTGTTATTCTTAATACAAAAATGACTGCCATTTATAGGTTTTATACAAAGGGCCAGACTCTCTGAGTGCACTTTGTATTTTCTTGTTTAACCTTCCCTAAAACACTGCATGGTAGATATTATTGTGTCTGCTTTATAACTAAAAAAAAATGTTATTTAAAACTTTAATTAATTTGTGCATGATCCCTACTAAAAAGACACAAAGGCAAGATTAGAACACTGGTCTCTGTAAGCCCAGGGCTTTTATTCAAACTCAGTATTTATGGGCGGCGCCTGTAGCTCAGTGGGTAGGGCGCTGGCCACATACAACAAGGCTGGCAGGTTCAAACCCAGCCTGTGCCAGCTAAAACAACAATGACAACTACGACAAAGAAAAACAGACAGGCATTGTGGTGGGTGCCTGTAGTCCCAGCTACTTGGGAGGCTGAGGCAAGAGAATCACTTAAGCCCAAGAGTTTGAGGTTGCTGTGAGCTATTATTGCCACAGCACTCTACTAAGAGCAACATATCTATCTCAAAAAAAATGAATCACTATTTACTACTGCTTCCCAGTTTATTTATGTATAAGAAGCAAATGTGAAGTAGCGAGTTAAAATTATTCAAAAGGACAACATTTTATTATGTTAATTGAAGAAAAATGTTCTTCAATATTTCTATGAACCCAGGACCTTTCTCTGTATCCACAGCTCTGAAGGACTTCGGGCATGTTTAGGACACAAGCAATAATTATAAAAGATTATGGGCTAGGCCTGCCCACTGGTCCAGACACAGATACCACAGGCTCCAGAAAAAGATAATGGACACTGAAGGATTTGCCTAAGAAGGTGGCTGGGGCGGCACCTGTGGCTCAGCGGGTAGGACACCGGCCCTATATACCGAGGGTGACGGGTTCAAACCTAGCCCCGGCCAAACTGCAACAAAAAAATAGCCAGGCATTGTGGCAGGCGCCTGTAGTCCCAGCTACTTGGGGGGCTGAGGCAGGAGAATCACCTAAGCCCAAGAGCTGGAGGTTGCTGTGAGCTGTGATGCCACGGCACTCTGCTGAGGGCGACAAAGTAAAACTGTCTCTAAAAAAACAAAACAAACAAAAAAAAAAGTAGGTGACCTGTGTACATCCCTCTCCTCTGAGGGCTAAACTCCAGAGTTCCCAGATTTGCTAAGGAATTTGAGAGTAGGAAGCACCTGTACCTTTGTTTGCAAACCTGAGGAAGTGACAAATACACTGAGAGAAGTCCTCCAGGGTCTTCCATGACAAACACGGCACAGAAGTAGTAAAGGGGAAATGGCTAAGCAGGCAGAGCCCGGCAAGCCAGACTGAATGGATGTTTCCCCATCTCCAGAAAGGTCTGGCAAAACTAGGGAGAGGTATATCTGGAGAGGCCGTGTGGATGGCCATCAGACAATACACCTGTCATCTGCAAGGACAGAGTGACCCAGGAAAGGATCAAAGTTGTCTTAGTGGGTGTCTGACTCCAGACAGGCAGGAACCAACCCTGTCTCGCCGCCACCACCTCCCACTCCCTCGCTTCCACTCAGCAACTCTGTTGGCAGATGAGGTGGGAAAATCCAGCATTGACTATAATTATCTTGGATTAAGTTTTTGACTCCAAGCAATGTGAGATTACACTGAATTAAATGATATGTAGTGTCTGACAACTGATAGAAAAGAAGCTCAGGCTAGAAATTAAATTCAATTATGGGGGAAAGGTGATTTTTCTTGCACAATTAAATTTGTAAGTTAAGAAATACACATCAGCCATAAATTAAAAGTGATATCATAAATACATTGTATGGATATAATATCTATACTTTTATTTTCAATTTTAATGGCAAACTTAAATACAAAAGTAGAACAAAGAATGCAATGAACTCCAGTTCCAAAAACTACCAAGATGTTTTTGTCAATTTTGTTTCTACTATTCGTCTCTCTTCCCCACACACACGTGCTTATTTTATTAGAATATTTTATAATGAAATATAGGTATCATATAATTTTATGCAGAAATTCTTTCATGTGTACCTTTATAAGAAAATTTTAACATTACCAAGATATTATCACACCTAATAAAATGAACAATGATTCCATAATATAGCATTTAGTTCCTGTTCAAATTTCTAGTCGTCTTACAAACATCTTTTTGAGGCTGGTTTGTTTGACTCATGATACAAATGAGGTCCATTTAGGTCTATTAAGGTCCCTTTTGACCTAAAGTATAACACTTTATTCTCTGCCTACGGTTTGAAGCTTGGAGCCCATTTTAAATTTTTTATTTATTTATTTATTTATTTTGTTTTTGAGACAGTTTTACTGTGTCACCCCTCAGCAGAGTGTTGTGGAGTCATAGCTCACAGCAATCTCAAACTCTTGGGCTCAAATGATTCTCTTGCCTCAGCCTCCAAAGTAGCTGGGACGACAGGCACCCACCACAGTGCCCAGCTGTTTTTGTTGTTGTAGTTATCATTGTTGTTTAGCAGGCCCCAGGCTAGGTTCTAACCCAGCAGTCCCGGTGTATGAGGCTGATGCCCTAACCATTGGCTACAGGAGCCAAGCTAGCCCATTTTAAATATCTAACGCATACTAGATATTTACACATAATCATGTCTGGGAACTAAGGCTGAGCACTAAATTTACAAGTCTACAAACTGAGCCAAAGGTGGGCTTAGAGCTGCTGTAAACAGCTGTAGAACAAAGAAGAAATCATCAGAAAGGAATCTGGCTCCCCCTAGTGCTGTTTCATTGTTATTGCCTCTGATTCTCAAACCAATTTAGAAAATAATCCTAATGCAAATAGTCCCGCTGTATGTGACCTTTTAGCTGTGTATCTCTTACATTACACTACTCAAAAATGAGGAAGAATTACTTTAATCTCTTTAATAATGAAAGATACCAACTATTAAATGCTATGATCAAAGTCAGAAGCTAAAGGCTTGTTTTCTGTCTGGATTCTTCATTCTATGGTGGAGGGTGTCATACGCCATCACGCAAAGTACCATCATTCTTGTTTAACGCCGAATATCTTGTTGCTCTTTCCCCATTGTTTAATCCCTCTTTTATTTCAAATTGTTAGTGTTTCATTTTATTCATTACCATATTGGGGATAGGAACAGGACTGGATAGACAGGGGTTTCTCTAAAATAAATTGTCTTAAGATTGTTTCTGACACATTCTAGCACAGAATGATGAAAAATAAAGACCAGCCCATAGCATGAGGTGGCAATAAGAGGGAAGAATAGAAAGTATTCTGAATAATTGGCATGTACCAAATTAATATGTTCTAAAATATATTAATTATATAAAGCAGCAATTCTCAACCTGTGAGTCGAGACCCCCAGGAACTGTGTCAAAGGCTCACAGCATTAGGAAGGTTGAGAATCACTGATATAAAGTGTTATACCTAGTGTTTTAAAAAAGAGAAAGCAAGGGCAAAAAAGGATTAACCTAGTCAAATGAGATTTTTTACCTTGGGAAACTTCCACATCTCTGAGTATAATGAAAAGGCATGCGCTTTCTGTCAAAATGTAAAGTTTTAAAGATAGTTTTGTCTCAAACTCATTTTTTTTAGGGCAGCCTTGTGGCTCAGTGAGTACTGGCCCCGTATACTGAGGGTGGCCAGTTCAAACCCGGCCCCAGCCAAACTGCAACAAAAAAATAACCAGGCAATGTAGTGGGCGCCTGTAGTCCCAGCTACTTGGGAGGCTGAGGCAAGAGAATCACCAGAGCCTGGGAGTTGGAGGTTGCTGTGAGCTGTGATGCCACAGCACTCTATCGAGGGTGACAAAGTGAGACTCTGTCTCTAAAAAAAAAAGTCATTTTTTAAAAAAGGCACACCTCTAGGCTCGGCGCCTGTGGCTCAATGGGCTAAGGCGCCAGCCACGTACACCTGAGCTGGTGGGTTCAAATCCAGTCCAGGCCCACCAAACAACAATGACGACTGCAACCAAAAAATGTCCGGGCGTTGTGGCGGGTGCCTATATTCCCAGCTACTTGGGGGGCAGAGGCAAGAGACTCGCTTGAGCTCAGGAATTGGAGGTTGCTGTGAGCTGTGATGCCACAGCACTCTATCCAGGGTGACAGCTTGAGGCTCTGTCTCAAAAAAAAAAAAAAAGGCACACCTCTGAAAGAAGAAATAAAGCTGAACCGAAGTCAAGAGAGAGGCAAGGTATAAACTGAGTGCCATCTCTTACATATCTATGAAAACACCCAAAGTCCCTTATACAGGAAATCCCAGGGTAGTAATAACATAGCTCTTCAAGGCTGGTCTCTTGCACATGTGAGAAATCTGTTCAACTGTGTCAAGAGAATGCAAATTCAGGAGAACATTGCCACCATTGAATTCTTCACCGAAAGGTAAGATTCAGCAGCAAAATTCATTATAGTCTTGATTGAATATGAATTCAGTCTCCAGGCCAGCTCACACCTGACTTGACCGTGGGTAGTGCTGACATACTCCTCACTCACCGTGAGTCCAAAGATTTTACCCTGGAAGTGACGCAAACAGGACCCACAGATAACCGTTTGTAATATTTACATCACTCTCTATCACAGTGTCCTTGGCTACAACTGGACAGCTCAGATCTGGGAGAATGTACAAGTGTCAGATGGTTTTATTTCTACAATTATATGTTGGGGAGATGAAAGCAAGATGGCAAATATTCCCACTACCAATCAGTTTGAGGGCAGAATGAGGAATTTTGTTTATATCTGGGCCCAAAAGAGAGACTACAGAAGTAAGGCTGGAAGAAGACAGCCTGAGGTGGGCCAGGGCGAGTGGCACAGTCACATTCTGGCCCCTCCCCCTTGTGCCACACCCCCACCCCACCCCAGCTTCATGACAGTGACAAGGAGGACATTGTGCCCTTGTCCGGGGAGTGCATGTCTGTATGTACCTGCCTACTAGACAGCAGCCCGAGGGAGAGGGATGGCTCTTTGGAAACTAGGAGAGTCCAGTCCTTCCACAAGTTTTTCCCGATAGTTTCTGACTCATCCTGATATTATGGCCACATCTTAGGGAAGCTGCTGTATGCACAGCTGATTACTGGCACTTACATCCTGTGAAGACTTCAAGAACAATGAGTAAACAAACACTGAACTGTCACTCCTGGGAGAACATAGGCTTAGGTTCCTACCAGCCTCTGGCCACATCTCTGTCAACTAAACAATACATTACCTTGTTTTACATTTGTTTCTATTCAAAAACATTTTCTTTAATATATGTTATTGACCAGATATGGTGGTTCACACCTGTAATCGCAGCACTTTGGGAGGCTGAGGCAGGTGGATTGCTTGAGCCCAGGAGTTTGAGGTTATGATGAGGGGTAATGATGCCACAGCACTCCAGCCTGGGCAAGAGAACTGGACCATGTCTGTCTGTCTGTCTCTCTCTCTCTCTCTCTCTCTCCATATATATATAATGTTGATTCATTACAATGAACTCACAGCCAACAGAACTAAAACTCATATCTGGATGAAGCTTGTCTACCACATGTATTTCTCCATAAGACACAGCACATTCTTCTTGAGCTTGGGAACACCATTCAACACATCAGCACTACTCACCAGGCCCACTTTCAATCACCAAGAAAAAGCACAAAAATGTGGAAAACGTGGTGTTAAACAGACCTGGAAAAGGACCCTTGTTTGCAATAAGAGAGATGGAACAAGGAGGAAGAGAGTCGCCATGCTCAACCTTAGCTGGGAACATGCAGGTCAGACAGGTTTTGTCATTTTGTGCAATTCTGCAAATGGGGGTTAAAAATAAGTGTCAGCAAGTGGATAAATTCACAAATGTGGAATCTGTGAATAATGAGAACTGACTTTGTGTAAGAGGACAGAGCTCTTTCCCCAAAGATGCATGTCGCTGAGAGCTGGCTTCCCTTTGTATATAATGAACACTGCTGAAGAAGTCTAACTGGGGAAGAGCCTCTGCATCAATAGAAACTACCACCAGGTAAGTGATGGCCACAGGACTAGATAACCCTGCTGGCAAGGACTGTACTAACACGGTAGATCACTAAAGCAGAATGGCAGACTGCGCAGGTTTAACAGATTTTATTTTCCTACAACCCCTCCTACTTAGTAAGTATCCCTGGGACTTTACAGGGATACATCAAAAAAAGAAGAGGCCAGCCAGGTGCGGCAGCTCATACTCCTAGCCGTCTAATCCTAGCACTCTGGGAGGCCGAGGCGGGTGGATTCCCTGAGCTCATAGGTTCAAGACCAGTCTAAGCCAGAGCAAGGCCTCATCTCTAAAAATAGCCAGGTATGGTGGTGGGTGCCTGCAATCCCAGCTACTCAGGAGGCGGAGTGAGGCAAGAGAACCGCTTGAGCCCAAGAGTTTGAGGTTGCTGTGAGCTATGATGCCGCAGCACTCTACCACAAGTAACAAAGTGAAACTCTGTCTCCAAAAATAAATAAATAAAATAAAATAAAATATAGCAGGGTGTTGTAGCAGATGCCTGTAATCCCAGCAACTCGAAAGGCTGAGGCAAGAGGATCACTTGAGCCCAGGATTTTCAGGTTGCTGTGAGCTATGGCTCCACAGCACTCCATCCAGGGTGACAAAGTAAAACTCTGTCTCAAAAAAAAAAAAAAAAAGAAGAGGTTGGGGGTGGTGGCTCATGCCTATAATCCTAGCACTCTGGGAGGCCCAGGAGGGAGGATCTCTTAAACTCAGGAGTTCAAGACTATCCTAAGCAAGAGCAAGACCCCCATATCTGATTCTAATTTAGCCAGATACTGTGGTGAGCACCTGCAGTCTCAGCTACTTGGAAGGCTGAGGCAGAAGGATCACCTAAACCATGGAGTTTCAGGTTGCTGTGAGCTATGCTGACGCCATGGCACTCCATCCTGGGCAACAAAAGGAGATTCTGTCTCTAAAGAACAAAAAAAAAGGAAGAAACACCTTTTTACATTGGAAAAACATGACTAATAAATATTAGTCATTGATTATTTGTTTAAATTTCTTTTTAACTGTGACCTTATCTTATGCCTCGATGTGGTGGTAAATAAAATTTATAGAAAGCCATTGATTTGAAATAAGCTAACTGACCAAACCAAAATGGAGTCACTCATGCTAAAGTCTCTCACTAGCAAGAGAACTAAGTTGTTTATCTGACCTTTGACAGAACAGGCCAGCCTTAGCTGGCATGATTAGGAAGTCACCTGCTTCAATCTGTAAGTCTGAAACAACTAATCTACTTTTTGTTTTCTGTTTGTTCTTTCCTAAGCTCTTTCCTAAACCAGCCTCCTCTGCTTGGTTCTTAGATACAATCATTCTGTCTTTTAGAATGAGGTGTTGCCCAACTTTACAATTGCACCTAAAAACCAGTTAATCTCTTTAACTTTATTTGTTGTAATTTTGTCTTTTGACAGTGGTGAAACAGTATAGATCTATTAAAAGATTATGAAGCAATTTTCCGGCCACTCAGCATGGTTTACCACATAGAGCTACTTGCAAAAGTACACCTCATTGCCCCTCTGTCCCACTAAAATAAAAGAATTCCCAGGGGAAATTTAAACATTGAAAGAATCTCTTCCAAGCTGGTCTGAAGCACCAAAGAATCCTGGAGGCAGAACACATAGAGCCAGTGGAGCCATCGCTGTGCTTCCTTTGAGATAGCCCAGACTTGGAGAGGGTGAAGTGTGGTGGAATTGGCCATTGTCTCCACCCAGGCAGAAGAGGTGGAGTCACCCATATCTCCAGCCCAGACAGAAACCTCTTCTCCCAGGCACAACATCAGAGCAGAACTCTGATATTGGCTCTTGAAATTAGATTGTGGGACAGTGAACCCTGTCTAGTTATGTCTCTGTATGGGGAGGAAACTGCCTGGGAGGGCATTTCTTTGATAAAAGATATTGTGTAATAGCAAGCATCGTATTCTTTCCCTCTTCCTCCTATTACAGAAAAAGGCCTGGAGCAAAAGCAGAGCCTCTGAGTGTATTCCTCTGAGCCTTGTCACATTCTTTCTTTGGACTGACAGGAAGGAGAGTGTAGCGCACCCCAAGGGCCATTCAGACTACATTGCTAGGCTAGCTAAAGAGAAGCCATTTTGGTTCCACTATCCTTTTTGGCTTCTTCTGTCTTAAAAGTTTAAAATTAACCTGCTGCTTGCTTACACAGCTTCCAGGCAAAAGATTAGTAAACCACCTTGAGGGAAAACACAGCAAGAATCTGGAATAGAGCCGGACGCATCATGCTTCTATTCCTAGCACCCTAATCCTTAGCACTCTAGGAGGCAGGGGTGGGTGGATTGCTTGAGACCAGCCTGAGCAAAAGCAAGACCCTATCTCTAAAAAAAAAAAAATAGTGGGGTGTTGTGGTGGCCACCGTACTCCCAGCTACTCAGAAGGCTGAGGCAAGAGGATTGAGCCCAGGAGTTTGAGGTTACTGTGAGCTATGATGCCATAGCACTCTACCCAGGGCAACAGAGTAAGATTCTGTCTCAGAAAGAAAAAGAATCTGGAACAGGCCAACCATAAACAGCTGATGACGAGACCCACCAGATGACCTATTGTTTGCTGATAAACATTGCATGAGTCAGCGTGGCGCCTGTAGCTCAGTAGTTAGGGCACCGGGCACATACACTGGGGCTGGTGGGTTGGAACCTGGTCCGGGGCCTGCTAAACAACAATGACAACTACAATAAAAAAAATAGCTGGGCGTCGCGAAAATGTCAACTTCTTGTCCTGCTTTCTGGTTTGGTTATAGTGTCAGCTGGTTTGGTGAACTTTCTGTGTGGCCCATATATCAGGAAAAAGAAGTTTCTTTCTTAAAATTCATGTAGTTTGGCTCGGCGCCTGTGGCTCAAGCAGCCAAGGCACCAGCCACATACACCTGAGCTGGTAGGTTTGAATCCAGCCTGGGCTGCCAAACAACAATGACAGCTGCAACCAAAAAAATGGCTGGGCATTGTGGCAGGTGCCTGTAGTCCCAGCTACTTGGGAGGCAGAGGCAGGAGACTCGCTTGAGCCCAGGAATTGGAGGTTGCTGTGAGCTGTGATGCCACAGCACTCTATCCAGGGTGACAGCTTAAGGCTCTGTCTCAAAAAA